>JAJHUR010112469.1:0-22489 GCA_027495735.1 Lutjanus campechanus | reverse complement strand
TTGACTATTGATAAGTACTTCATACAACCCACATCAAAATAATCACAACTATCCCTTCACCAGCTAACTGTTCGTAGGCATTTTTTAAAGAAATAATGTTCAAATTCCCCAATTTCACCTTCTCAGATTTTCTGGTTTCTTTAGTCCTTTATATCTTTTTGGCTGTACAAAACAAGATATTTGAGGACATCACCTTGGGTTTCGTGAAAAAAAATTATCAACATTTTTCACCATTTTCTGGGAAAATATCTTAAGAAATCGATAATGAAAATAATGAAAATAATCACCAGTTGCAGCCTTACAAAAGACAAATGACAAAAACACTTTTACACATACCTGAACAATTCTCTCTGCTCCTATACTCTTTCCCTTCCAAGCATCTAAAAGAGTGTGTGTGTGTGTGTGTGTGTGTGTGTAGGTGTGTGTGTGTGTGTGTGTGTGTGTGTCTGTGTTTACAAGTTGAGGTGGACTGGCTGTGCTTACTAACACGGTGGGCTGTATTGAGAGGACGCCATCAGCGATTACGCTCACAGGGCCGAGTGGTGACAGCTTAAAGGCCCTTTTCTTTATTTCTCCACCCCCTTCGCTCACTGACACGCCTCCTCTGTGTGTGTGTGTGTGTGTGTGTGTCTGTGCCAGGTCTGAACTGCACAGCTAAAGGCTCCGGGTCATTTTCCATTCCAATCAGGGGTACCGGCTGCCCTGGCCACCCTGCAAAATTTAAACACTCCTACCAGCTGAGGAAGGGGCACAGGGAGCGTCAACACACACACACAGTCACACACACACACACACAATTGCAGATACTCAGAGGTGGAAAATAACTAAATACAAATACGTAGTACTGTACTGTAGATTTTTCAGGTATCTGTTCTTTTTTTGAGTATTTATTTTTCTGAGAACTTTTACTCCCTACATTTTAACACAAATATTTGTTCTTTCTACTCCTGAAAACGACTTTTTAAAAAAGTAACAAGATGTAAAAAGACGTAACAAGACAAAAACGACAGAACCAAATGAAAATAACAAAACATAACAAAATGAACATGACATAAAAGACATAAGATAAAAAAAAGACATAAAAGACAAAATGTGACAAAAATAATGTAAAAAGCGTAACAGGACAAAAGATGATATACAAGATGTAAACAATGTAAAAAAGACATGAAAGCTGTAACAAGATAAAAAAAAACGACATAAAAGACGTAACAAGATGTAAGATGTAATTAGACAAACACAATGAAAATTATGTAAAAGACGCAATAAGATGAAAATGACATAAAAGATGTGACAAGAAGAAATTATGTAATGTGACGAAAATGAAGTAAAAAGCATGATAGGACAAAAAATGATGCACAAGACATAAACGACGCAAAAGACGCAAGACAGAAATGCTGTAATACAGACAAGACGGAAATGAAGTTAAAGATTTAACAAGACAAAAAAAGATGTAACAAGACGAGAAAGGCAAGGCAACAAGACAAAGGACATGAAAAGACCAGAAAAAGACATAACGAGACAAAAAAAAATGTAAACGATGTAACAAGAAGAAACAGACAAAGAGACTTGAATGTGGAAAAAAGTTGAGGTTCAATTAACTTTGTCCAGAAACAGCTAAAATTACAGGTAAAACAGGTAAAAATGTCCTTCAGAGGTCATTTTTTTAACTTTTATACTTTGAGTACATTTCAGGGCCTGTACTTTTTCAGTTTTACTTGAGTAAAGAAGTTGAATCAGTACTTCTAATTTTTCTAGTCCTTTTTAAAAACAAGTATCTGTACTTCTACTCGAGTAAAGAATGCGTGTATTTGTGCCACCTCTGCAGAAATTTAATGGCAAGCCAGCATACTCTCATTGCAGCATCTGAGAATCAAGAAAATATTTGTGCATGCATACACATACACCAAAATATACAGCCAAGGACACTTCCATACTGTGTAAAAACAAGCCAATCATGGATACACACATGCATGCAAACACACACTTATACACAGGGTCATGTGGGGCGGCCTTGGGCGATGGGAGGAGGAGGGGAGGAGAGCAGAGTCAGCCTTGCCCTCAGCCATGGCATCCTTTCCTTGCCAGCTCCATAAGCCTGGAGGGACTGAGGTAGAGGGGGTAGGGGGTGGGATCCATCCATCCCCCCCTTACAATTCAGCCCTAAAATCGCACACTCACACACACATGTACAGAGCCCAGGCCTCCAAGCAGACAGGCTTACAAAGGGGTGAGATCACTCCCAAATAAAGGCTTTGTTGGTGTGCCAGTGTCAGTGTTGCCCTCTCTGGCCTACCAAAACCTTGGCAGCTAGGTTCAGCCTGTCTGTTGGAAACAACTAGGACAGCAGGGTGAATGCCTCAATGAAAAATATAGTTTCAGGAGATGTAGCAGGCACTCCGAAGAATAAAAACACGGGGAATATAATAAATAAAGAGAGAGGAATGGAGATGCATCTGGCCTACTAGCCTGTTTTCCTATCAGGGGACTCTCTCCTCAAATTTAAAAAAGCAGTCTGATGTATGGGCGTTAGAAATGCAGCCACAAGCACAAAAGTCCTGCTTGAGTTGAGAGTAAGAACTGGAAAGAACAACGAAATGAAGATGGTCACGGTAACTGCACAATGCAGCCCCCAAAGCCCCAAATTTCCACATTTAACAGCCTGGGGCCATATTACAGAAACACGAGTTAAGATAGGAAAAGTCTCATTTGGTATTACAAGAGCAAATCCTAACTAACTTTAGGAATCTTATATTGTCTCAGGTTAGGAAATATTAATACTCAATCCACCATTACAACTTTTATGTCTGTTACCTAGCAACTGGCATCACTTTTCTTATCTCACAGAGCTAAACAACTTTGAAACCTTTTTTTTTTTTGTATTCAAACATACTGAAACATAAAAAATGGATCAAAAACATCGAGACAGATGAGTTAGAGGTTTTGGTAACATCTGGAGAAAAATCCAAAGATGTTCTTTTTCTGAAATTTACAACAACATTGCTAACTCAGGAGTTACTGTTACTTAACACTACCGTTAGCTACTGCTAGCAAACACTACCATTAGCTAGTACATAAGTTAGCCATTACTACAGGTGAAAAAAATCAAAGTTAGGACAGCTTAACATTGAGACAAATGACTTAGAGGTGTTGGTTACTTCCGAAGAGAAAATTTAGAACAACACTGACTCAGGAGATAAAAGAGAGTAAGCTTAGATAGCAGACGCAGTCTCTACTAGGGTGTAACGATTCACTCATGCATCCGATGCATCAGGCTTTAATGTGTAAGTTACGAGTGCATCGGTTCAGCCACGCTGTATTGGTAAAAAGCAGCACTAGCAAATCGATACATTATTAGGACACGCATACGTTTCATTTTTGGCATCAGTGAACTGCTGCTGCAACTTTCTGTTTTCTCTCTCCTCCTGCCTCTGCCTGCAATGCTCTCGCTGGACGCCCGCTGCCTCACTCACACAAAACAAGCGCTCAAAACAGACGGCGTTGAAAACAGACAGTGAAAGAACTGACGTCACACCGCGTCGCACCACCAAACTTTAATAACGCGCAAGTGTAGAATAAGTTTGGGTTTTATAAGAAAGATAAGAAACACTGCTGCAAATAATCAATGCAAAATACGTCGGACAGCAGAGTACAGAGCCACGAGTCTGACCCACAGAGACATCAAGGCACTGGGAAGGCAGGTAGCATGTAGCATCACTGTTGCCCCAAAATAATCTGACCCACAGCACTCTTACTATGAAACAGAACAGCAGATCATCTTACTGCAAAAATGCATTTTAAACTATTTAAAAGTTTGTTCACAGATTCTCATTTAGGCTATAGAATCTCATTTACACATGAGATTCCCAAATAAGACTGTGATGTCCCCTTCTGTCTGTCTCTCCTGTTATTGGATTTAGTAAAACTATCAGGATTTCTTTTTGCAACTAATAGTATCCTACGCATATAGCATTGATAGAATCAAAATATATAGAATCACACACTGCATCGTCTTGTATTGCATCACATCGTATTGTATTGTGACAGGGCTGAATCGTATCGTACTGAAAATTTCTAAGATGTAACATATCATTGAACATACTGTATATCGAGATCCATATTGAATCGTCTTCGTCTGTGAGATACTCACCCCGAGTCTCCCACCCTATCAACTATCCACTGTGTAAAAGAGCAGCCATGAAGATTAAACAAGTCCACTATAACTGCCATTAATTAGCTAACACTACCATTAGCTATTGTTATCAAAGACTACCATTATTTTTAGCTATCCATAAATCTGACAATTATTTTCATGATTAATTAATTAACTGTTTAGTCTATAAAGTGCTCAAAATCGTGAAAAATGCTCATCAAAATTCCCCAGAGCCCAAAGTGAGATCTTTAAATTGCTTCTTTTGTCCAACAAACAGTCCAAAACCCAAAGACTCTTCATTTACTATAAAGAAATGAAGCAAATCCTTACATATAAGAAGCTTGAGTCAGCAAAAATTAGACATTTCTGCTTGAAAAATGGCTGAAACGATTAAATGATGATCAAAATAGATTCATTTTCTTTCGATCGACTAATCGATTGATTGTTGCAGCTTTATTAGCTACTGTTAATTAACACTACTATTAGAGGCTCTTAGCTAAAAGTTGTTAATGGTAGTATTCACTGTGAGTAGCTAATGGTTGTGTTTGCTAACACTACTACTCGCTAACAATTCTGTTAGTAAGTTAGTTACTACTACTGGTGGAAAAAAGAAAATTAGGACAGCTTAACAGTTGTCCTAATGTTAGGAGAGTGTACTTGAGATTTCTGGAAATTAGGATGCATGTGTTGTACACTTTTCCTACGTTCAGTTAGAATAAGAGCATTGACTTAGGCGATTCCTAATGTCTGTAATAGTTTTTTTTTTTCCCTAACCCCAATCACCATGGTTACCAAACAGTTCAGATATGATGTGCAAGTTAGGAAGTTTCTGTAATACAGCCCCTGGACTTAAAGATATAAAGAAAAAAAAAAGAAGTATAAAAAAAAATGCCAGGCCTATCGATGGTGTCCATGGCAACCAGATGGAGATCACGGAGAGACAGTATAGCCTGGAGTCAAGAGGACCACCTCCTCACCAGCTCCCTGCTGTAGCCTTTAGACAAGCCGCCATCAAGGTGTGAGGAAATAGCAAACAGTCAGGAGAGAGCGAGTGAGAAAAAGAAGTATAATGTTGAAGCCTGCAGGTGTTTCAAATCGGGAGTATTCTCATTCCTGTTGTTCTGCTCAGTCCCTGCGAAGAGACCTGGCCTAGACAGCAGGCCAGACGTCTGCTGCACTCACACGCACACACTCACTCTCTTGCTCTTCTAATTTTACAGATACAGATAGCTGCTTCTTCCTCTGACCTCTTTTAATTTGCTCTCCCTCCTGTTACTGAGGAAGGGAGAGGGAAAAAAAAAAGGGAGCGCTCTCTTGTTTCCTCTCCGGGACTAAACAATCCCAGTCTAATTTATTTTTTGAGGACAGAATATGTACATGTGTTAATGGGAAAGTCGAATCAAATTAACTATAATTAGTCAAACTGAGAAGTGAGCAGAGGCAGAGGTATGCTACATGGGAGACTTGTTCAACACCGCTAAATGACACCCCCTCCCCGCCTGCCCTCCCCCAAAAACTGCACACACACACATTTCCTCTGCCACCTGCTGCTGCACACCAAGCGACGCCACCCTCTCCTGAGCTCCGACACCCGTCACGCTCACTTCAACCCTCCTGAGCTCAGACTGCGTGTGGCATGCAAACATGCAGACACACAAGCTACAGTTGTGTTGTGACACATTTCCACAAAAAAACCTGCATGTGAATTTGGCGAGCGGCGGATCCTGACTCCTCTAATCTCGTCAAAAAGACATTAACAGACATCTTATGAGGTGATGCTGTAATCTGTTTGGACAGAAGCTGGAGTGCAGGATTGCATGAGGATTATGAAGACAAGCAGTGGGGGCAGAGGGGGGAGATAGTAAAGATGATCTAGAAATCATACACTGAAAAAATGACTGCTGCAGCCTCTGGGGCCCAGTACCAATTCTGTTTGTCCTCGGTGCACTGTATGTGTGCAGCACATAATTCTTTAGGTCCTGTAGGAAACAATTAACACAAATTCTAACAGACTTATAATTTGTAGCTTATCTAAAAAAAAAAGTCAGATTGTTGTCTCATCCTCGCCATATGACCTTTAAGGTAACACTTCAAATAAAAATGCGTGTGCTCCAATCAGGATTTTTCACTGGAAGCAATATCGACCAGTAATGATCACAGGATCTCTTTTGAAGCCTTCTATATATTGTGTACACCTTCTGTAGATTAATTGAGAAAAAAATTATTACTCAAACCGATTAATCGATTATCAAACGAGTTGCAGATTAATTTAATAATCAATTATTCGATTAATCATTGCAGCTCTAGTTGTATCAATATACAATGCAGTTTAGAATGATTATATGAATAGATAATGCTGCACAGTATATAGAATCTTCAGATAGACCCCGTGATCATTATCTGTTCATATCATGTAGACATGAATGGGATATTGTTATGATTTTAGCACCTAATTGTTAAAAATGCTGTAGTGAAGGAACAAGAAAGATTTGACAGATGTAAGCATATGTATTTAAACAAAGAAAACCTTAAAAAATAGAAATTTTCATGGTCATTTGAGTATAGATCTGAGTTTACAAAGTGCTCTTGAATCCACCGTGAAGTCCCTATCAGGCAGCCATGTGCTTTGCGTTACAAAGTGATGTAGATGTTTGGGTGCAAAGATTTACGTTCCGAGATTCAGTTGTCAAATGTAAAATCTACCCTGCATTTGACACTTGGTGGATATTAATTCCGGACCCTGCTACTTCGTCATCTGATTGTCCACTGTGTATGATTTATGTGGATTTATTGGCAGAAGTGCAAAATAATATATACACGTATGTTTTCATTACTGTATAATCACCTGAAAATAAGAATTGTTGTGATTCTGTTACCTTAGAATGAGCGATTGGTATGAGTGGACAGGTGCTCTTCCACAGAGGCGACCAAGTTGCATTGCCATGTTTCTACAGTAGCCAAACAGACAAACCAAATATTGACTCTAGAGAGGGCCTTTTAAGGCCAGGTTCTCCTACATCATTGGAGGGACAGATGAGATGTTTGCAATCTGCAAAATCATTGGTAGATATCACTAAATCCTACAAACTGGTCCTTTACCAAGGGTTGAATAAAAACAGAAAAGAACAAAGGTAATATACAGAAAATGTACAGAACCCCAGTGTAAATATTAAAGGCATAGATCAGAGACAAACCTTGACTATGTCCATTTCTCAGAATGCAAATTAATAGTGTCTTTGCTTAGATCCTTCCTGCCATGTAAATGCACATCTTTCAAAGTTTTTTACAGCAGGACTTTGCACAGCTCCCTCCAGAGCCATAGACAACATTAGACTACTGCACCCACAGGCTGAAGAGTCATCTATGTGACATATAAACTGATCTCGATGTGTAAAAATTAGTGGAGTGGCCCTTTAAAAGCCCCACCATCAACAGGTCCCTCACTCTCTACCAAGAGGCTAGTTAAGATAAAACTGGCCCTGCTAATAAGGTCGAAAGCAGCATTCAATCTGTCAGTAAGCTCTGCTACATTTGTTGGCTACATTAAATTGAAAGCTTGTCTTGGCTGCAGCAGCAGTGACATGCAGCCCACCACTGCAGTAAATCATTAGCTAAATGGCTAATTCTACAGATTAGCTCTCTTGGCAGCCAACTGGCTCGACAAGTTAAAGGTGTTTTATTTTAACATTATATGATTCCATCACTGTGACGGCCGGGGACCATTTGCTTTAATGAATCGTTTCGAGGGAGATGGATTACATGAAGACATATGAAAACAGTGAAGTATATCCCATCCAATTAGGAAATATAAACATGTAACATACAGCTAGAGTAGCAATTTTTAATTGAACCTGCCAGAGTAATGGTACTAACAAAGTAAAGCACCGAGACCAATATCAGTGTCACAGTTTCAACTTAAAAAGGTACAACAGGAAGAACTGACATGAAAATAAAATAAAAAAATCTGATCCTTTTCTGAATGGCAGAGCCACATTAAAAGCATTAGCCTGACCTTATAAATCTGCACCTCCTGGATACGTTTTCATATTTCATGTGTGTGATATTTCCCATAAGTCTTTGCAAGTGAGCACACCACACAAAAAGAGAGTTTTGTATTTTTATGTCATTAACTTTTTTCTGTAAGAACTAGGGCTGGGACAATACGCTAATCTCCCGATTCGATATTATATTAAGTATTGCGATTTGATATTGTGATTTATTCGGATTTGTGTTTGCTTTTTTTAACACTAGATCATAGCAAAAAGTTAAATGATACCCTTCTAGAGATGTTAGTCAGAGTTTTATCTCAGCAGCATCATTGCTATACCTTATAAAAGTAGTAAAAACTTTTTTTTTTTTAAAACAAACTGCTAAATATAGCTGTTCCTGCTCATCAAGCTAGATGTTGGATCCCTTTGAGGGCAAAACGCCACAAATATATTTTCTACCCATGCAAAACATGACCACTCATGTCCGCACTCTTGTGCTGCTTGGTAACCACTTTAAAGACCAATATTACTTGATAAACATAACTATCTGAAGATAACATTTGAGTTAATTTATTTGTAATAGCTCCATCTTATAGAAGTCTCTGAGTGTGTTGGTTAAGTTCACCCACCTGCGTGCTCCAGTAGCAATTTGGCGATGTCCATGTGTCCGTTTAGCAGGGCGTCATGCAGCGGACTGACTCCACCCACCTGGTTATTGAGCACAGGGGCCGGGTGGTGACGTAGCAAAGCCTCGACACACGCAGTGCTGCCGTGGTTGCATGCTTCATGCAGAGGTGTCCAGCCTGCATGGTCTACACGGTCAACAAACAAAATATGCACACAAACAAAAACACAAACAATGTTTATTTAATAGGAAAGCTGAATAATCTGGGGGAAAATACTGTTATCTGGTATCTTCTAATGTAATATATGAATATACCGTAATCACTGTAATCTGGTGCTTCATGTTTTATGGTGTTATAGTGTGTGCCTTGTATTGTTCTGTGTGTATTTTCTTGTTGTGGTCTGTATGTATTTACTGTTGAGTTTGAGTTTTGTTCCATCTCTTGTGTATGCTGCTGAGTCTTGGGACAGGCACTGCAAATTAGCTTAGGCTATAAAGTCAGTGGTGTGTGGCATTGATTTATGCTACATACATGTCCCTTTATAAACATACATAAATATACTGTATATTCTAAAGATCTTGGCTTTCCGTAAAGAAGTTACATAGAAATGTTTCATAAAGAATTTTAGGTATAAAGCAGTAGGATAGACTCCCAAAGTGTCAAGTGTGAAGTGTCATGATGAATTATTAAAGATCATAAGCAGGGTAACCCACTCTGTTGCAGCTATGTTGCTGATTAGCTCGAAAGCTAACAACGCGACTGGAAAATGAGTCTGTGCCAAAATTGGGAGAAACTGAGGAGAAACACCTTGCAAAGTGATTAAAGCTAATACTGTTAATGTCGCTCGCTATATATACTCCTGCCCAGGGCTAACAACATAGCCAGCAAATAAGCTAGCTCAGACTAAGTGATGGAAAATCGGGAGAAATTGACATGAGACACCTTGCAAACTGATTAAAGCTAACACTACAACTATGACACAGACCATTCAATATACAACTCCATAGTTTGCACTAGAGTCCGCTAACTTTTTAAGATTTTTTTATTTTTGCCATTAGCACATTAACATGGCAGAACTATGGCTGCTAAAGACAGATTAGCTATTATGAAAGCATCGTTAGACTGTGAGAAATTCTTGTTTGTCTGTTAGAAAATGGTTACTATCATCGTCTCTTAAAGTCTTAAATAACTATACAAAAATCTGTGTTTTCATGAAGCAAAAATATTTCCATTTCTTCCCAAATTAAAAACGGTTATGGACAACCAAGTCCTAAAGAATAAACAAATAGACCATTTGGAGAACATCATAATGTAGATCTGTTTTACCAGTCGAGAAAAGACTAAACATGGGCCTCGTTTTGGGAGACAACTGCAAGGTGACAGCGATAATTTTAACATTTAGCACACAGTTCTGCCTGATCACATTTTGGACATTACCTCTTGCATAAGCCCCCCACTGAGCTGCAAGTTAATTTAGGCTGCTATTAAAGGGTGATTGCAAAATCGGAGAAACCTTTGAAATGGCACAACATTTCCATAAAAGGACGGCGAGTCATTATATTTGACCTAAAGGGACAAAAGAAAGTCACTCTGAAATATCAAAAGGCATTCAATTCACTTAGCAAAGTCACCGTAAAGCTATAAATCTGAGCCTCCAAACCCATCCCGCTCTTTCTAGACACACCCTTTACATTTTAGCGAAAGGTTAACCTCAATGATGACGCACACGCACTCCTATTTCTTCTTCTCCTCATTTTTTTTTCCTCCAATGTTAATCGCTCTTCGAAACCCCAGAGCAAACAGTGGGAGTGAAGTGAGATGACGGTGAGGTTACAGAGAAAAGGGGGAAAGCGAGAAAGTCCTTACCTTTAACGTTGACGTCCGTGCCAGGAAGCGCCAGGATCTGAAGCACCGTCTCCACTTGGTTCCTCTTGCAAGCTCTGTGGAGGAGGGTCTCTCCTTTCGACCAGGACACACGGCGGACAAACACACCCAAAAGGAGAGAAGAGGCGGAAGAGAAGAGAGAGGAATCCAAAAATTAGGGTGTGCCCGATGTCCTGCCCATTGTCCCCCTCCATATGGTGAACACACCAATAAAACACCACAGAAATGTCCCCAAACACCACAAAAAAAGAGCCTGACCTAAAAAAGTACGACCCGCCAATGAGGATGCGATTTAAGAAGAGTGATGAGAAAAGGGGGGAGATCTTTCAAGGGAAAAAAAATGGGAGGAAAAAAAAATTAAAAGATGGAGAGTTGAGGCTAATTCGCCTCGCTCTTTCTCTCTTTTATAGACACAGAGATTTTCCACTTACACGCCGAGCCCAACAAAGTTAATATCAGGGCAGTCGGCGAGTGAATGAGTGTAGCGGTGAGAAAGCAGTCTGGCTTCCTGTCCGCTCGTCCCTATATTGTTACTTGAGAGGAAGTTATGGTAGACAGCCCACGCACAAAGCCCAGAAAAGGATTCTTCACAGATCCAGGGTTCAAAAGCTCCGCTGGGCATTGCCAGTGTCGCCACGTGATATTTAATCAGCAAACTACCAGTGAACAGGCATGGAAAAAACCTCTCAAGGATTCCATTTACATTTTTAAACACAATTTTCTTCCCTTTTTTTTCTCATCTTTACCCCGTCCCTCACTTTTTCCTGATACAATATTAAACCAGGAATACATTAGCGGGCCAGAGCCCCCTCTTTTCATGTATGGCTGAACTTCAGAGGGAAGTTAAAGGCCAAGCATGAGTGGCTCTGTGCTTGCCAGTATAATACAGAACTGCAAAGCCCGTAATAAATGCTTTACTAGCTCTCCCCAGGACGCCACGCCTGTACAGGGGCTCCACTCCACAGAGCACAGACTGGGGCAAAAAGAGGTAGAGGAGGAGAGGGGAGGGGAGGAAACAGAGGGGGCAAGAAAGAAGAAGAAGAAGAAGAAGAAGAAGCGGTGGAGGAGAGAGTGAAAGGGTTTCCTGCATTTCAAAGCATATAAGGGAAATATTGAAAATGCTGGCTCCTATTCATTCTGAAGAATTCCTTTCTTCCTGGAGGTGTCTTTGAGGATGCAGAAGATGCATTAAATGCCATCCACCGGTAGTAAAGGGGTTGAAGAGAAAAAAAGAAGGGGAAAAAAAGGAAATGGAAGGACTGTTTATCAAAAAGAAAATCTTTTATGTTCTATCTAGAAATGTGATGCAAAACTTCAAAAACATAAGTCAAATTAGTTCAGTTTAAAAGTTTCAAAATGCACACATTTCATTTTTTAGTGCTGATTATGTCCAGTTCAGACACGATTACTCAATATATTCATATAGAATTATATAATATTTCATGCATAAAATGAGATGGTTGGTGTAGTCCTTCCCTGGAGCACCACACAACACCAAACTATTAAACAAAATGTAGTTAAGAGTACTGTTTAGGGCTGCAATTAACAATTATTTTCATTATATAATTATAATTATTAAAAATTTTAGACCCATACAATATTTCATTAAAGCCTTTTTTGCCTATGGGCCATAATGATGTGCTGATATTATTGTGCATCCCCCAAAAGAACAAATGAAATCACTAAAATATGAGACTTGCTAGTAAGGACAAAAGAACAACTGACCTGCCATCAATCCAGTCATCTTTGCAAATGTGTAACAGAAAAGGCAAATACCATTCAGACTTAACAGTTGCAGTCACTATCCAGTGCAATAATTACACCATAATTCCACTATTCCACTTTGCCATTCTGATTTTCATTCTGAAAATGTGTTTCACTGTAAAAATCATATCAATTTATATACAACAGTACACACTTGTTTGCAAGCGTAACAGCATAAATCAGACTCTCTGGTGGTTGTACAGTATCAACACCAGTAATAATGAGGTCAAGCAATGGAGCAAACAAATATTCCCCATCTAAAAATCAAAAACACCCAAACAGAGGGTGGAGTCCAGTCCAAACTACAGTCCCTCCTAATGAGTAAGCTGTACTGTGTGGCATGTCAGTGTTCTACATGGGCTGCTCTGCTATTACCGGGCTCTAAAACGCCGTGATTAAACACCCATTCCACTACACCCCATGTGTACACATCCTCGCAAATGCCAGGGCCAATCCACGCACTGTTAAATCACTTTAATGGCTCCAATTTGGACACAACGCCTCTATTATAGGGGTAATTGCATGCTCAGCATTTACAAGCACGGAAAGGATAAATCCGCCTGTCCTTTTCTATAAATCCCCTGTTTCACACTTTAATAGAAAAGTTAAATGTATGTGTTGCTCTTTATATCCCTCAGTCTGCTTGCTACACTCCTGTAAAGTGTCACTTGGCCCGCCGATCCCTGGACCAAAAAGCTGCTGGAAGCCTGTAACAATGCTATTTGTGAGGAATGTGTTAGAAAGGTATTCTGAGCCAGTTATTGGATATATTTAAAACTATTTGAAGACTACTGCTGTCGCTGGCTCTAAGAGCAATGGCAGCACGGTAATTCCCCCAAAATCAAGATTACTGCAGCTTTCACTATGCCTCAAAAGAATTTACTGGCATTAACATAAGTGACCATCATTTTAAATTTCCACTGGTGGAGATTTTAATATAGGATACCTCCATTTAATCAGTCAAAAACAACACTGGGCAGCAGCAGAGCCCCTCGATACTGTCCTCTCTGCCAACAGGATGCAATAACAAACACACAGTGTCTTTTTAATAACAGTAAGCAAATCCTCAATATAAAAGTTTGATCCACTGTGGATTGGATTGTGCATTACTTTGGACAAAGCTGTCTGCCAAATGAACAAATGCAAATAAAATAAATGTAATGTAAAAGCAAGGCTCGCAAAAGTTTTGCATCTGTCATCTAATTCTTATACTATCAGGGTTTCTCACTGGTGGCACATAGGAGGTGCAGTAGGAATGTTGTGATTGAAATGATAATCAATGTTCATTACAATCACTGGCTGGTTAAACCCAGTTGAGAGGTCCTTAAAATGCTCACAATAGGGTTGCAGCAGTATACTGGTATCATCGTACACTACGTGAGTCATACTATACAGTGAGCAGGTCATTATTGCAAAATAAACCCTGACAGAGTGATGCAGGACCCTGATGTGAGAACATGAGGTCTTGAATCATCCTGAAGGGATTTATTTTGCAATACTGACCTGCTCAGTGTACATTTTCCTGCTCATTTCATGGTTACTCCCACCCCCCAAAAAATCATTTTATTGCTCCTCCAGAGTCTCCAGAGATCAGAACTGTGTCTGTAGCAATGGTCTGTTACAGAGAAATAACAGACATTAGAAAGCTATAATTAACCAATCAGAATCAAGTATTTAACAAAGCTGTGTGATAAAATATTAGAACTGTTATTCATTTCCATGTAATTATTAGTCTAAGCCACAAATGAGCCACTGGAAAGGAGCAAAAGAGCCACACATGACTCCAGAGCCACAAGTTGCAGACCCCTGCCATATACCGTGAAATCGTCTGAGACGTTATCGTACAATGAAAATCTCATGAAGCTCAGCATAAGTTCAGTCAGGAAGACTTAATTTACATAATCTTCTATCCCGCTCTCCCCAACTCCCTCCACTTCCTCTGAATCATTCACTTTCTTCTATTACCAATCAGATTTTGCCACGCTCTCCATCAACCAATCATATCGTTGTTGTCAAACTTTAAGGGTACGGTCACACGTATGCAAATTACAGGGGAGTGGCCGTTACCTGCCGAGGCGGACGTCACACATGAGTCCCTGCTATTTGTTGAGGCTGCAGATTCGCCAAAGTTCACCAAAGTTGGACTACAAGCGGAGCAAAGACGTGAATATGTGCACGTGTGACTGTGCCATAAATCTGTTCTCCTTTCTGCTGTCAACCGTCATTTTAGACAACTGTCACAGCCCTCCTCCACCTCATTCACCGCCAGTTCATCATACTGCCAAGCGAGGCTCATCTAAAGTCCACTTCTTATCATGTCCAGATCCTTATCATTGTCTTCATCTTATCACCACCTCTAGTGTCTAGACTCTATAAGGAGTTTGCTATTCTACTTTTGGCTTCATCAACCACTTAAAAATGCATTTATGAGTAATATGTCCCACAATATATTATATATTCACATTTCTCACCTTTTTGTGCACATGTCTCTCCTGATTGCAAAACTCTTACATCCCCAGCCGACAATATCACAAATGTTGCTGCATGGTGAACTTCATCTGCTGAGGATGACCATGTGGTGCAATCGAAAGCTATTTGTTATTGTTTTATCCAATATCTGTCTCATTTAATATGTTGGGTTGAATCACTCAGTTCAGAGGTATGTTCATTAGTGTGTTAAATATATTTTTATAGAGAAGAATTACACTTTGATCGTCCATTAAACACAAACTTTTGAAACAGTTATTTCTCACTGCTGGATAAAGTCACCTGGAGTAGCTTTACATTCCCATAAACGATGCACTGAACTCTGCAGCGTGAATATTGGCTTTTAACAGTTTGCTTCAGGATGACAAGAAGCTAAAAGCAAACAGATTTTAAGCAATAAAAACACTCAGCAGTTCTTCTTTGACAATCTGCATATAGTACATTCAGGATGATTTAGATTGAAATCTCTGCTGAGCCTCCACAAGCAAATAATGGAAACTGAAAAAGAGAAGTTCATCCCAAATCCCTCAACCCCTCTCAGCTACTTTGACAAAGATACTGAGGTTCCAGGAGGCGAGACAGATGCTCCAAAGCAAAAAAAAAGTGCAGCATATAAGAAAGCAAGCTTACATATGTGGGTGAAAAAAAGCCTGTAAGAGAAAGGGAGGATGGGAGAGAGAGAGAATGAGGGTGAGATGGGATGGGATGAGAGGGCGAGAGGGGAGGATGCTGTGCCGATGGTTCATCAAAAATTAATGCCGACCGCATCGGTATAGAGATCACGTAGTGGAAAAACAACACATGCCAACAGCCTTGAGTCTCCTGCCTCAGCCCTCCCTCCCCTCCCTCCCCCATCTCCCCCTCTCCTTTACCCTCCACCCCTCCTTCACAGCGGCACAGGGCCTTTCTGATCAGGTGGAGGGGGGAGATATGAGCTCTGACACCTTCGAGAGTTCACACAGAGTGCCATGCCTCTAATTGCAGGAAGTTCCACCAGTGCAGCCGCTGTATATCTGCAACGCTACCCTAATTGCTGCATTTAATATCCCTAAAATGGAGATCTGAGGCACACTGTGCGTACTAATATGTGTTATTGTTTTGTGTGAGAAAGCCATTATTTCTGTCCGTGCCACTTATTTATTTATCTATTACTTTTTAAAAGGTGAATAAGACATGAGGAAAACAAAACAAAGAGCGCAGTATTGAATTTCAATGCAAACAGAACAAGTGAAGGAGTAATATAGAGGTGGCCCCAAACTCAGCACCAAACACACACAACAGGCTGAATTATGCAGCCGAGTTGCCCTTACAGCTGACTGGATGGAAGCGTGGTCCGATGCAAATCAATCACTCTCTCCATACATTATGTGCTCTTCATTAAACTGAAAGTGATGACAGAGCTATCATGTCCCTCTTTACTGATGACCTAGTGCAGTGCATCAGTCCATTAAAAGTCCGCTCCTTGCAAATGTGCAGCTATACTTTCAAGCAGTGGCGGGTGTGTGTGTGTGTGTGTGTGTGTGTGTGTGTGTGTGTGTGTGTGTGTACCTGCTGCGTTGACTCTGCTCAAACCTCTGGGGATGTTCTCTTTCTCTGGGCTTCTTTCATTCACCAAAGAGCTCTGAGCGCTGTGCAGAGAGAAAGAAAGACGTGGTCAAAAACTATACACGAATGTGCTAAACCTAATTCAATAACACTTGGTTAGACTGACAAAGATTAAAGCTATTACAAGGAACTTTCATATTTTGTTGATGTTGGAGTCCCCTGAGAACAACAGGTAGTGTTTCCACTGTAATAACGACAAAATCAAACATTCAGAACAAAATAATCTTAATAAAAATCTCCTCCTTCTTCTTTTTATCTAGTTAAAGTAAGACCCACTGTAAGTTTGCCTGGGAAAGTGTAAACACAAACTTATTTCATCCGATTTCAAGGTGAATTCAACCTGGTGGCAGGTATTAAGAATTACTATCTGGAAATAGCCAATCTTCCTGGTGATGGTCTTGTTTGCTTTTATAGGTCATCCTGAGGCATCAGTAATAAATGGAGACTGTTTCATAACCAGTTAAAAACTCCTTGTAGCAGCTCTAATTAGTTTAGTAAAACGAGGTTTACAATGAATAAATTCATATTTAAAATTAAGCAGGGCTCTGCTGCATGATTGAAAACTAATCTCAGTCTAGTAAATCCAAGTTTAATGATGTAAACCAAAAATAAATAGAGTTTAATCAAAATGATGCTTGCTTTCCAAAATAAAACAAACAAATAAAATATATTTGAGTGCTGTTGGGACCTAGCTAGTAAGTATAAAAGAGGGGGGTAAACAGTTAACAATTCCTTAACAAAATGTTGCATTGTTTTCTTGCAAAAAATAGAAGTTAAAAAAACAAACAAACAAACAAACAAAAAAAATTGTACTGCCTGCTAGCTAGCTAAAAGGTTAAAAAAGATAAAAAGTTGTACTGTTTGCTAGCCAGCTAAAAACATAATTAAACATTATATTGTTTGCTAGATAGCTAAAAATCAGGACTTAAGTTTGTCATTATTTTGCTGCATCCCTGTCAAAAAGGCAGCTATTTTAAAAGGTGTCACGTGTAAGTTTAAAGTTAATACTGGATCACAATGTAAATCGGAGCTTCAGGTTTTGGTGCAACAGAATTGAATTGAATTTAGAGAGGTTTAAACAGAATCTTTTTTCAAATTTGAGCTAGTTTAAAAGTTAGGTGAAACACAATTTAAGTTAAACCATGATTTAATCAGATTTAAAAATGAATCTGTGTTGGTCCAACTCAGTCTTCCAACCCAGAGATTGCCCATGATTCACATTAACAAGTCCAAAGTTTCATTGAGTGACCATTTCAGCATGACAGCGTGGAGACCTAGCGGTACAGAAAGTGGAACGGGCATGTCTACGCTGTGAAAAGTGCCATTAGCAAATGAATCCCTCGTGGCGCCGTATCATTTCATATGAAATCTGACAATATCTGTCAAACCCCTACTGTGTTGGCCACACATACACTTCACACACCCAACCCTCCATTCCCGTCTCCAAAGCATTTTTCCTCCCACTTAACGCCTCAAACGCACAGACGGAGAATTCGATGTGAGCAAGCACATTAGGAGGAATAACTAGTAAAAGAAAGTGAAGCCTCTTCAAAGTAGTGGCGTGCTAATAGCTGTGGGCTGTCACTAGTCCTGTGAGTGGGTATGGGAGATCTGCCTGCATGAAGCCTGACAGGTGTCTTGAGTGTATACGTGTGTGCACGTGCGCGTGCGCAGCATTGAAGCGGAGTGCCATCCGTATTACAGGGAAGAGGCTTGTTCCCTGGTAATTGGCTTGTTCAGAAGCCAGGAAGGAGCTCCCAGCAGTGAGGAGGAAACACACGTCCTGTCACGTTGCTTGTTATTAGCAGGGACAAGGCTGAGAAGAGATGAGACGAGCTCTGTGTGTATGTGAATGTGTGTGTGTGTGTGTGTGTGTGTGTGAATGAGAGAGTCCATAAGAGTGTCTGGGATAAGGGCGTACCACTTCTCATCTCGAACCACTTCACCCGAGTGTCCCCTGTCCATATAGGCTGGCAGCAGTGGAGGTTGACAGTACTTGGCTTGTATACGCCCTGGCCTCTCCCTCCCTCATGGTCTCCTTTAGGAGGCCAGCATGCTGTCAGTGGCACAGTTATCAATTCTGGGCCTGGGGCAGCGAGTGCCCTTGGAGGCCGACTCTCAAGGAACTTGTTTGCAATAATGGAAGTAATGGGGAAGTGCATGTCGAATGCCACAGCAAGGGAGAGTTATGCATTAGATCTTATACTTGCTTTAATGCCACCAAAGATGCAGAGGCAGAAAGAACTCCATTAGTAAAATATTAGTGAGGATGATGCAGTTACAGATATGGTGATATTGCTGAAAAATTATCAAATTGAAGTGTTTCATTTCAACTGATAAAATAATAATTACGGATGTAACAATGTATTGAATATTGCAATATCACAATAAAAAAAATCTCAATATCGTACCAAACCATGATATCTTCCGTGACATTACATGGTTAAGTATTTGATTTTTTTTATTATTATTATTTAATAAAAGGACTGTTACTGACTGATGCATTGTTTTTGTTTTGCAGTTGTACATACATAATTCAAACATTCATTGCCAAAGACAATTCATGCCAATTTTTTTTTTGTAGTTTTAGGTTATAGCTGTTACTTTTTTTAAAATTAACACAATTAACAGAAGCATTTTAAGTTCAAGTGAAAAACACATTTTCTATATAAAAAAATGTTTTGGCCTGTGTGATTCTGCAATGCCTGTTTCATGCTTATTCATTATGAGTCGTAAGAAATCATTCATTTTAGTATTTCAGTATTTTATCTTGTACTCTTAACTGTTAATTTAGTTTTTATCTACTTTCATCCTGCCTCTCTAATGATAGCATTTCCTCAGTTCCTCTTTTAATGAGTCCTCGTCTTATTTTAGTGGTTTATTATTTACAAAGTCATTGGTCTGTGGGTGGGGGAGTGAGTTATTGTTTTATTGTACGAAGCACTTTGTGTTACATTTTGTTGGCATGAAAAGTTCTGAATAAATAAAGTCAGACTGACTGATTGATTGATCAGTCACTGAACTCCAGAGTGTGTATTTTTGGAGCGGTGGGTTTTTGTTTTTGGGATAACAGGCTTAGCTTTACATTGACAGACAACTGACAGTTATAATCAGCTGATCAACTTACAGTGTAGGACTCATTGTCGCTTGTTATTGTCAAAGTATAATGTTGAGTCTGGGGAGGAAGGGTCATTCCAATAATTTGAATTTGGACTGCAGAACCCATTTTTGAACAGTAGGGTGTTCCATATTTCACCTTTAACCACTTCATTTATCAAGGCACAAAGGTAATAGACTAAAGAAACCCAAAAAACTGACAGTGGTGAGCTTACCTGTCCTTTTTTTTATTAACAATGTCCTCACCATCTACACTCATATCCCCACCACTTTCTCATCTTCTTCACCTTGTTTTCAGAAACAGAATCGCTTTATTCGCCAAATGTACCAGGTACACAGGAGTGTGACTTGGTGAGACAATGTGAAAAGATTTTAAAAAATAAAACGTTAAAAACAAGAACTATAGCAAATAAGAATACATTAGAAATTCAGAATAAACAGGAATAATAAAGTATAACACAGGTTAAGAGTAATAAAAATGCTGTGCTTTGCTGCACATTATAGTTGGCATTGCAGTGTGCTGTATATACAGATAAGAGTTATAACTGACAAATAATATGGTGCAATATGCAACAATTGCAATTGTGTGACACGTCAATGGTGCAACCCGTTAAACGATCGGTCGTTTGCGTGTGACTTGTAGCACGCTCCATTATCAAGAGATATGACAGGCCATTTATGAGCCAGGGCACATTCATTTGGGGCTTTCATGGCAGTTTGCATTTAAGTTAAACTATTGAACATTTTATTAAACAATTTTCTTATTGCTATTGAAAAAGTGTCACTTACTGATACATAAAACCGTCGTTTCATTGGCCACGCCAAGTTACAGGCTTTTCTTAAATCCGGTTGACGCTCTCTACAGGTCTGTTCAGAGGAGATGGAGCCAAAGTAATGACATAGTCAAATGGTTTGAAAAGATAAGCGACACACAGAGCTCGATTAAACCAGCAGGAGGAAACCTTCGTTTAATTACAGCTTCCCTTCTGCTAACAGCACTCACTGCCACGCAGCCAGCCGGCAAGTCAAACGGCCATCTAAACAGTCGGTCAATCAGCCGGCCTGTCAGCTTGGTATGGCTTGGACGTGTGCCCTGATGCCAGCCTGTCTGCTGGTGCAGAAGAAGAACACTTACTCGCCATCTCTCATATACGACGACGGCAGCTTCAAGTCACAGTAAAACAGCCTTAATGTGTTCTAACAGACCGAAATGAAAGATAAAGGGGTCATGTGGCTCCTCTCAACCTTTATGACCTGCTGCAGCTCTTTTCATAAATTCAATCCGTCCTGCCAGGATTTCTGTCTTGGTCTTGTGTTCTGCTGACGCACTCTTAGAAATAAGGGTTCCAAAAGGGTTCTTCCAGAAGGGCTTAGGTTCTACCCAGAACTGTTTGCTTCTAAAGTTTCCTATTTTGAAGAAAGGGTTTGTCAAGAGTTCTTTGTAAGACTATGGGTTCCATTAGGGCCCTTTTCCGTCCAGAGAACCCTTTTTGGAAGAAATAATTCTTTAAGGATAGTTGAAATCTTCAAAAAACTCAAGGGTTCTTTGTACCATAAAGGTGTTCATGGTTGAATCCCATGGGTGGGTTCTAGATGAAACCTTTGGTATATAAAAAGGTTCTCAGTTGAACCCCTTGAGTGTGTTCTTGATAAAACCATTGGAATCTAAACAGGTCCTCGGTTGAAACCCCTGGGTGAGTTCTAGACAAAACCCTTGGGTTCTCTGGAGAAGCCCATAAATGTGCTCTAGATAAATCCCTTGTATCTAAAAAGGTTCCCAGTAGAACCCCTTTGGTGGGTCCCAGATAAAACCTTTGGAATATAAAAAGGTCCTCTGTAGAATCCCCTGGGTGGGTTCTTGTTAGCATCCTGAGAAGATGAAACAGTTTTGGAAAGAACCCCCAGAGCTGGTTCTTGGTGAAACCATTACACCATAGACAGGTTCTCTGTAGAACCTCTTATAAGGGGTTCTGGGTAGAACCTTTCACAGACGGCTCTAGGTATAACCCTTTATGTTGGGTTCTAGGTAGAACTTTCTGAAAGGGCCTTCATAAAAGGCTCTACCCATAACCAAAAAGGGTTCTCCTATGGAGACAAGTTGAAGAACCCTTTATGGTTCTAGTTAACACCTTTATTTCTAAGGGTGCAGATAAAACAGAAGTGAAACTTCTATATGAAAACTGAAGCCACATCCACATTCGTTCAATTTAAAGCAGAGTACAATAACATATGTCTGATTTCTTACATAAAATATTGAAATGATTTTCAGGAGTCGTAGCAGCTCAAAAAAAAAGAGAGAGAATCAGAAAATGCTTAGCGATTGAGGAGTGTGTCAGATTGTGTGCTACAACATAAGATGTGTTAATTGATTACGAATGTCAACATCACTGACAATATGTATAACATCATGAATCCGACCATGAAACACGAGGAAACAAGATTTCCTTTTGGTTTCTGTCCTCGATTTATCACAGGCTTTGTCATCTTGATGGCATTCTTTCTTTTAGGGTCAAATGATTTTACATGCCCTTTGGCATTTCTTTATCTCATCCGCACAGATTGCATTCCTTGTTTTTCTTTTTTTTTTCAGCTCTTCTTGTGTCAAAATAAACTAAATCCTTCAAACTGTGGGGAGAGGAGAAAAAGAGAGCCGTGATGGAGGGATGAGGGGGATCTGGACGGTGCATGAACCAGTAGCCTTCACATGAACCTGCTCCCCGGTGACTCCTGCCCTTCTCCAGGCCAACTACCTGCTGGTGGAGCAGCAGATGTCTGATGTGGAGTATGGAGGGTGTGTGTGTGATTGAATTCAGGGAGGGATTTAGTATGCGAGGGCAGATCAAGAGAGGTGGAGAAGGTGGGGGGGG
>JAJHUR010112468.1:15771-38215 GCA_027495735.1 Lutjanus campechanus | reverse complement strand
CTTTCTAAGTTCCTTAAAAAATGTTCTGTGAAACAGGTGGTGGGGAAAAAAAGTTTTGCCAAGGTAATTTTTATGAGTTACTCTTGTATTTGCAGGTGATTTTTTTTAGTTTGTTGTTGTAATACTCATTATGGCCACAAGAGGGCAAAAGTCACTACCACATGTTTTCAATAGGACTAAAAGTATTAATGTTTTCTTCCAGGTGAGAAGAGATTTCTCCATGCACTCTGAACACAAGGTTCACATATTGTGTGTTAGCAAGTTATGTATTTTGTATTTATGCTCGTGCATTTTGGCTAGAAATGCACAGATATGTTCCTTGTCACCATTTTCCTTAATATAAATTAAACATTTAAAAGATAATTACATTTCTGTTTTAAAAATAATTATTTAGTCACTAATAGTAACTGATTACCCTTTGATTTTGTCCAAAAGTGAAAGATACACATGGTGACAGCTTACAAAAGTCTCCACATCCCCAATAGTGAGGACATGACTTTGTTGTCGTGGCTAAAGTGGCTGAAGCTCTGCTGCTGACATCTGAGAACATGGTGACGTTGCTAAAAAGAAAAGTTTCTCTTAGCAATAACTATATATTTTTGTCCTGCATGCCAACTAGTTTTCTTAACTGCAGCATGTGGTATTCAAGTGTGCAGTCAGCTTTTCATAGCTGCTGGTTTATTGTTATTTTGCCAGTGGATAAACTTAAGATCAACCCTGCAGCACGTTTCAGTCCCATGTGTCTGCTGAATGTTTCTCCTAGTGACAAATACTGAGTATGAACTTTTATTTTTAATTAGCTGATTATAATGCAAAAAAAGGAATTTCAAGAAAGTGAAAGAAAGACTTGTTTCTGGGAGATAAGTCTTATTTTTGTCTAAATAAAAAATAATCTTATAATAATAAGTTTTGCATTTGAAAAGTAATCTCTCTTTAAGAAAATATATCTAACTTTGTCTTAATAAGATATTACAGCTAACAATGAGCTAGATTTAACTAGTAACAAGCTCCAACAATGGTTTGCTTAATATCCAAACAGAGGAACAAGATAGTTTTTCTTCTTTTAAGAGTAAAAACATTTCCACATCTTCTTAATTTAACGATCTTATGAAATGACACCACTTAAAGTTTGAATTAAACTATTTTGATTTGTGTGAGTGTGTGAGAATAAAGGTGAGTGTGAGTGCATCAGACTGTATGGAGGACAACAGAACCTGCTGCTTCATGTTTCACATGATTAAGAGAACCTGGTCCGGCCTACAGGAGATGTATACATCAACATACAAACAGCCGTGCTGAATACAAAGTGTACGCTTCATTAACACATTATAGTTTAACGTGACCTATTTGAAAAATGCATGACTGAGAGCAGAACTCAAGAGAGCAGATCCAAATATAGACTAATGCTCACTGTAATCTTAAATTAAGATAGAGATTCTTAAAGTCAGCTCAATGAAGACACCAAATCTCTCATTTGAAGTAAGTCATTAAAATATCTGGCATTCTTATTTTCTAGTTGGGCTGTTTTTGCAGCGTCATACTTACTGGGGTACATTTAAGGCCAGGCTGGGAATCAGTGGTTTAGATCATTTGGATTTAATGGTTAATTTAATTTAATAGTTTGTTTATAACTAGTTTGATCACCTGACTGCTTGTCTGTCATGTCCCACGTTCCCAGACCTCAGTCATCACTTTGGCGAGTACAATGTTAATATTATTGGACAAAGACTATAAAAATAAGATGTTGTAATAACCAGAATGATCCTTTACAAGCTAAAACTATTATAACAATGATAGTATTGTCACTATAGTGAGTTACTACAATTACAACTATTTGTGCTACCAATACTGCTGCTAATCCAATCCTGCTACTACTACTTTTCTTTTTTATTAATACCCACACTGTTAATAATATCAGGAATACTTAACTGCAGGGTAACTACTGATCACTTCGAGGGAGCCATCCTGTACAGCTGTGACAACTCAACAGAGAAAAAACATAATATTCCCAATACAGCATGTAGGTAGAAGAGTGAAGAAGAGAACAGAGAGAAGTCTTACGGTGAGCTGTCTTCATCTCCAGACAGACTCCAGTCATCATCACCCTGCTGAAAGGGGAAAACACAACTTTTGCTTATATTCATGTTCATGTATTCTTCATACGGAAAAGTATTAGGGCCAGGCATAAGGGGGAAAAATTAAAGGAGGAAGATTTTTTTTTATCTTACATTTTGAGAATAAAGGTGAGATGTCGAGAATAAAGAAGAAATGTTGAGAATAAAGTCAAGATGTTAGGAGTAAAGTAAAAAAAATGTTGAGAACTGAAATGTAGAGAATAAAGTTGAAATGTTGAGTAAATGTTTACAAAGATTTTTTTTAAAAAACATTTCGACTTCATTCTCAAAAAGCAAAATAAAAGAAATACTCCTCTGTTTTTTTAATCCTACATCTGGCCCTAATACTTTTCAATACATGAATATACAGCACTGTTAGAAAAATATCTCACAGAAAAAGTTCTTTACCATATCAGGATAAGGCTCTGTGACTTTCCTCAGCGGAGGTCCAAACTTAACTTGGTCAACTGCAAAGAAAAAACGAGATCAGAATAAAGCGAGTGTCGTGCAGCGTTCAAAACAAGCAAAGCCCCCCCCCCCTTCCGGTGGACCAGCACGAGATCTAACTTCGGGAAAAATATGAATGGTAGAGACAAATCATTTTTTAATCCTGTTTGAATTGTGCCACGAATTTCGCATATGTTGTTTGTCAATTTAAAAGATAATTTTACAAGTTGAGAAAGTTGCCGTTTGTCATAAAAAACAAAGTATAAGACTTAGGAAGACCACACAACCAGAAGTCGCATAAGTGAAGTCATGATTTTCTCACTCCAAAAGCTAACGTTGAAGCTGCTGAAGCTACGATGCCTGTGTGTCTTCATACCAGGATGTAGACACACAACAGCTGGTCTTACTCGTTCTTTCTCTTCCCAGCTGATAAAAGGAGCAGGAGTCACTGGATAAAACACTGCAGGTAAGATAATGTTACAAGGGACAGTCATGATGGTGTTGATGATGTATACTGTGTGCGACAAGAGATGTAGTTCACTGAGCTCTGTCACACAAAACTATGGGACTAACAAAGATCATTAGCACAATTCAAACAGGATCAAAATAAGCACTTGTCTCTCTGGGACACACAGGAAGGGGAGGGACTTTGCGTCTCTATAAAGAGCAGACCAATGTGCCCCCACACAATCCAGGATTTTTATTTTCATGTTAACAATATTGATGAGCACTCACTCTCAAGTGCATTGATTAGCCTCAGGATGCACTCTGCAGCCACACATCACACACAACCGCCTATCAAGTCAATAATGAGTTAGCACTTTGCTAGTCTGGCTTCTACTGAACCAGCAGAGTCTGAACTCCCCCCTCTCCCCGCCCTGATGGCGTGTCAGGGAGGGCTGCATTTGTCTTTCCAAAACAGTCAATCCGGCAATCGCCTCCACTTAATGCAGCAATCAGTTAAATATTTGATGCTAAGAAAGTAGACAATGGTCTGGTGTCTCCTTCAGGCTCGCCTTTTTTATTCTTCACACAACTGTTTGTGTCACTTTTCATGTTGCAACACAACAGGCGTGCCTTTGAAGAGGAGAATGTCTAGACTATGAGTGTTGCTCTCGCACCTTTAAAACACATCACATGACCTCGTTCATTTCAAGCATACTGAGACCTTAACTTTTCTCAGCTCACATTTGGATGAACCCTTTTCATGTCACTAAAGTCTTTCATTGCAATACAATAATTAGCTCATATGCTATATTCGCTGATTGCTTTCCAAGTTTTAAAGTTTGAACTTTGAGGAGTAAAAGAAAAATACAGTTTTAACCCAGTTCTCCTGAATGAGGGGATTGCTTCTGTATGTACTGTATATGGGATAATTAATACATGCTTATAAGTTAAAAAATATGTATTATGAGTTATTCCAAGTACAGACAGGTAGACATTTTTCAGTTGAACTCTGCAGACTCGCTTTTAAAAGTACCTCACTCTGTTTTTTTCTGATGATATGAAGAACAGGAGGAACCACACAGAACCTGAGCTATCTGTTGACAGAGGATGGGGAAACTGGTGAAGCAGAAAGCAGAAGTTGCAGTCCGGTCTGGTCTCGGCTCAGTTATTTCTCTCTGCTGAATGCCTGCATCAATACAGTCAACTTCCATCTTCATTTTAAAGCAGAGAGCTCGATATTATGAGCAGTTTTTGAAGTTTTGTTCTTTACTCTTTTGAAACTGAATACGCGTGTGAGGGGTTTAGAAAGCTCACTGCAAATATTCTTGGATCATTCCACATGCATGTCAAATCTGCCACGGTTAACACCAAAAAGAATGGAAAATGACCCAAAAAACAACTTTTATTTATTTTGTTTTAATCCATTTACTACAAATTACATACTCTGAATTTTTGCCATCCTTCCAGCAGTCAGTGGTTTCAGTATGAAAATAAACTTGTACAGCCTTGAAACATGCTCGCAATGGAGATTCTTTTTCGGTCAAAGATCTATTGTTGTTGCATGGCGCAGTAGTTGTTGACAGCTGATTTCGAAGCTCTGCAGTGTGTTAACAAAGTAACACTGCTAAAGGCAGCAACTTCCCCAACAGCTCTGCACTGGTTCTCACGTTATTTACGGCATGCTGATGCTTCATTGTTGCATTACTATTTCTGTGTTTCCTGTTGAATTCTGAAGACTATTAGCTTCCTTATGTTGCCTGATAGTTAATGTTGTTACTGCATTATTTGTTTCTCCCCTTTACCTTTTTTAAACACTTCATCGTCTGCCAGTCTGTTATCCACCCAGCTCCTGACGTCATTTCAGTCTTGTCTTCTGGGCTACATCTGGTCAGCCCATCATGGCCCAAATATAGATGTTGAAATCTGGGCCGTGTTTATCAGATTTGGTCCAAACGTAGCCCAAATTTAGTCTAAATTTAGTTCACATTTGGGCCCATAAAGATGTTGGTTGAAATTTGGTCTGTGCTTAGTCCACCTGATTCGGTCCCAATTTAGTCCAAATTTAGCCCAAAAAGAGACGTTGAAAATTGGGCCGCGTTTACTTCATTTAATCTGGCCCAGATTTAGCACAAATTTAGTTCAATTTTAGCCCAAAAATAGACGTTGAAATTTGGGCTGTGCTTAGTCCATCTGATTTAGTCCAAATTTAGTCTAAAGATAGGCATTGAATATTGGGCCATGTTTAGTCTTTCTGATTTGGTCCAAACTTAGCCCACATTTAGCCCAAGTCTAATTAAATTTTAGCCCAAAAAGAGACATTGAGAATTGGGCCGTGATCAGTCCGTCTGATTTGGTCCACGTTTAGCCAAAAAAATAGACACTGTCTTTTCAATGACATGAAAAACATGTCTTTTCATCTTTCACTTTAAACTAAAAGCGGAGGTCTTTAAGCAGTTCTCTTTTCAACAACATGAAAAAGACATCTTTTCACCTTTCCATTTTAAATCAAAACTAAACATATCTTTGATGACTGGCAAAGCTGTTTTAGCAACTAAATCTTGCTGGGTGGGTACTCAGAGGTGGGAGCTGGTAATTAATTGTTTTGGAAGTCACAACTACTGTAAGTCTCAAGTCTGCATTCAAGTCCTAAGACAAGACAAGACAAGCATGTATCAATTCAAGTCCCAGGTCTTAAACTTTCAAGTTTAAGACCTAAACAAGTCATGATGTACTATTCACCAAATGTTATGCTATTTTAACAACAGAATCTCAACTTAAGGTTCTTTGTGCAACTACAGATGTTGAACCAAGTTGGAAGTTGTTGCGTCTCCATCTGTAATTTTCACTTCATAGTTAGTTTTTCACTTCATACGTAAAGGAAATTATCTTTGGTATCTGTAGAAAAGGTTGTCGTAGGCTACTGGACTTGGTAGAGTTCTAGAGGATGTTTTGCTTCTCACACAAGAGGCTTCTTCAGTTCTGAAGGAAAGAAGCCTCTTGGATGAGAGGCGAAATGTCTTCTAGAACTCTACCAAGTCCAGTTGCCTACGACAACCTTTTCTATGAATACCATGACCTGGACGACTGAGAACCTTCACAGATATCTTTGGTATCCTTTTTCCACTTGTTAGATGCTGTCTGATTGGTTCAAACAAAGTGGATCTGGTGAATTAAGTGTCGTCTTACTGAGAATTAATTGTGTTAATATTAGCTGATTCGGAAAATGAAGGGAAATGAATTAAATACCAGACTTTTCCATCTTTGGACTTGGGAGAAGATTTCAAGTATTTTTTGAAGTCAAATGGCTGAAGTCCAGACTGAATCATGAGTCATAATTTAGTCAAGTCGAGTCTAAAGTCATCAAATTTGTGACTTGAGTCTGACTTAACTCCAAATCATGTGACAAGTCCACACCTCTGATATACAGTATATCTTAAATATTGCACTGCAACACAGGTTTGCTCCTGACAATCACTGTATGTGCCTATGCACTTGATGCTTGTTACTGTATGCATGCATGTGTAAACCTACTGTATGTTGGTTGTATTGTTGAAGAGTGGCTTCATTGTCCACTATGAGCCCCTGTATTCAGTGCTGTAATCTCCATAATATGAATGAAGACAAAAGGCTCTAAGTGAGCCCACTGGTGGCTGCCCTCATCCTGTAACCCGTCCATACATGTGGGACGGAGGCTGCGTCAGAGGATGGCACAGAGAACATGCCAGTGGTGTGTGACAGACAGTGGTGCTTCTATGCACTGCCTGGAGTGACTTCATACCGCCGCACTGCCAACAGGCTTCTTGTGGCGTCAGTGTTTCTGGTGTGTGAGTCTGGCTTCACACTCTCCCCAGTACCATAACATAAATCAACGATGCTGACCTCAACTTCCCTTACACATTGAGTTCTACCCCTAGACACATGAGACCGCAAACACCTTCAACACCTGCACCTCAGTTTGACCAATATGAGCTCGGAGGGCTCACGCTGCTGATACTACTGCTGCTGCGAAGGCTAGCACTGCAGCTAGGCTGAGATTACGACCGGACTGAGCTGGATCTAGAGCCTTGATACTTTTTTGGTCAACACCAAGTACCAGAGACAGCGAGTTACCAAAAGTCGCTATAAAACATGTGGCCAGATTTGTAATCGTCTGTACTCAGACAGTTTGAATTTGGCAGTAGGCAAAACATGTGGGTAGAAAATTACAGATGGAGACGCAACAACTTCCAACTTGGTTCAACATTTGAAGCAACACAAAGAAGGGTAATTCAAGGATCTGGTGGTAAAATGGCACTACATTTGACCTGTTTATGACTCAAAACAAAAAGTTTAGGACTTGGGACTTGACTCTGGACTTGAGTGCAAAGACTTGAGACTTACTTGTGACTTGTAGAGCAATAACTTGGTCCCAATTCTGCTGTAAAAGGTGGGTGTGGGTGTTGGTTTCCCTCCTGTACCCCCTTTTCTTGTGTTCTTTACCAATCAAGGATAATTACAAGCAAATGATGTAGAGCTGCATAAAGACTATAATTTCTGTCATTTAGCTGTGATGGGAGGGATTTTGCAGGTATCCCCTGGTGTCAGATGAAAAGTCTTGAAGGTCAGTAGGCAAGGTAGCTGGATTTGCAAGATCACACAAAAATCCATCCTGCCAGGCTACAAGTTTTCTGTTTGTGTCCGCACCAAAAGTGCTGAAGGCAATCAGTGTCCTAGGAAGAACTACTGGCAGCTATGGGTGTGGTTTTGGGTTTGACGACAGCGGCTCCCGAAGAGGTACTGAAGGCTTTTCTTGATGGAAAAGATCGGCAAGGGTTAATGGTTAATGGGAGTTGTGTGCTGGAACTACTTCTCAGTCCACCTGCCCGGTGCTCCTGTGAATCATCTCTGGCATTAGCTCAGGTTGCCAATGTTACAGCTGCCCCCAGGGCATTATCTGCAATGTACCTCTACCTCAGTATGTCACTTAACCTGCTGCCACTCCCTGATTGGCTCTCTCCATCTGTGTGTGAGTGTGTGTGTGTGTGTGTGTGTGTGTGTGTGTGTGTGTGTGTGTGTTTGCCTGCAGGTGCACAGGAGTCAGAGCAGAGCCACACCAGCTGCATCTCATCTCTGTAATGAAGCCTCTACAAATACTGAGTCCTGCCGGATCTGCTACCAGTTATTATACAGGCATTATACAACATGACCTCACACAACCTGCATCAGAAACTCTTTCAGCTGTTCTAGTCTCATTAATATGACATTTATAACATCAAAAGTCTGAAGAAATCCAAGTGGGGGAAAATATTGAAAATCAGTGATACCACAATTTCCCACTGCCACTACGCTATATAACTGATTTCTGTGTGTCTTCGTGTCTGATATCAAGTGCAAAAGGAAATTCTTAACCCTCAGATGCACAAATGGATCAAAATGTAGGTTTCTTTTCTTGCAATGTCTTAATGTCTTTTTATTTTGCTAGGTTTAAAAGGTTATATTCATCAGTGTCAACATTTATAGGATCAAATTGGCAGTCACAAATATTTTCAAAGTACTATAACAGTGCATTTTTAAAAGGAGAAATCTGTAACACGTTTACTGTAATAAATCATAAAATGACCATGATGCGTCATCAAAGATCAAGGAAGCGTGTTAAGTTGAAATACTCGCTCCTCTGACAACAACATTCCAGCCACGGTGTCCTATGAAATTTTCACTCCGGACTGGAATAACTGTTTTGTATGTCTGTTTCACATTAATCAGAGTTCAAATTAATGCAGAATGTTCGCCGTATGAGTTGTTAATGTTTATGAGTTGTAAAAATATCATTAATAATCTTGTAGAAGGAGTAGATGTTTATAACTGTTAAATTGAGCAAAATGTTAATGGAGTTTGGCAGACACTTAACTCAGACAGACACTTAACTCCATCTCCAGAGTGTGTTACTTCAGAGCACTGAGCTTTTGTTTTCAGGATAATGGGCTGAACTTTACCTTGACAGACAGCTGACAGTTATAAACAGCTGATCAACTTAAGCTGGAGGACTCGTCCTCTCTTGTTGTTGTCAAATTACAATGTTGCACATGTTCTGCATTCCCGGGAAGCTCCTGCATTCGCACGAGCAATTGCCACATATTCCTCATTTATGTGATATTTAAATCTTTTTTTTTTAAATTTAACAATGCCAACATTTACATGGATTAGTGCAATTTATCTTGCCTTGTATACAAGCATGCTAATATATAGATATTCATTAAAATGATTATTTTAGGATACAAAAAAGTGGTACCAGAGTTAAGGTAAACATTTGAACCACTACTTGGATCTTTTAGGACTCTTTAAATGTTGAGTAAAGGAGACTTTCATGAGTCATATTTTCTGTTGTAATTTGTGTGAGGTTCACCCCTTTCTGCTAACAAAATGTCTAAAAATGCACTAAAAAGGCCTTTCTGGTCAGATCATATTTATTTTCTTTCCCTTTGTACGATTTCTTAAGACTTTCTTCTTCTCTCTTTCAGAACACATTGAGGACGCAAACAGCACTGGGTTTGTTTATGTTGCAATTTGTGTGAGGTCGGGTAAAATGTCTGGACTATTGCTGTTTGCTACATTACGAGCAATTGGGGATTGCCATTAGGGATGGCCTATACTTCTTAAATCTTAATGTTTCTTAAATGGGTATGTGATTCTTCAAAATCACGTCATTTTTAGAAAGAAAAAAAAAAAAAGATCAGCACAGGCCAGTCACAAATAAATTCATCACAAATGCAAATATGAGTGCAATCACATAAAAAATGTTTGTGCTTAGAAGTGTAAAAATAGTGTATTTTACAGAAAGACAGAACGCTAATAAAATAAGTAATTATCTTCTTGTTTTTGTTCAGCCTGCTTATAACTTTCAGGGTGTTGTTTTAAATGTTTGAAGAAGTTACTTGTGTTGCTGTTGTGCGCCACTTTCCTGTCACAAATATGGTGTCTTGATGTATTTTTATCCACAGGTGAAGAATCTGGGAAACTGCTGCCATTATCTGACAGCTACAGCCTGCAACTCCTCCTGAAGCCTCGTGTTCATTTATTAACATTTCTATCTGTGTATAGAGAGAACGTGAATAATGTTGAACTATTCCTTTAAATGGGTACTCAACATTTTGGAATGTATGCTTAGAAATGTTTCATCTGTGAGAGTACAGACGTCGCTCCAGGACATGTTTAGCCTGACAAAGACTGGAGAAATGTGACCTTCGACAACTCCAAATTTCACTAAATGTCAGAGTGTTTGTGTGTGTGTGTGTGCGCGTGCTCACATTGTTCCTCAGACAGCGTCCTCTCTACTGGCAGGTGTTTCCCTGCTGACTGAATCTTGTCTGGAGCCACTTCCCCGACCTGTCAACAGACCACATTTATGTGACACACCAGCAAAAACAATGGCTGTGACAGTCTCTGTCCACCAGCCTGTCTGTCTGTCTGTCTGTGCAGCTTGTTGTGAGCAGACAGAAGTTTTCTATCATATGTTGGCCAGTGTGTGTCAGCTCCTCGCAGCACTGACCTCCAGCTCGTTGTCGTCCATGCTGTGTGTGTGGGCCGTGTGCAGCTCAGGGTTGTTGGCCGTGTCCAGCAGCTCGATGACCAGGTTACGGGTCAGCAGCTGGGTCACAAATGGATGCTGAAGGAACAAGATTACAGATCAGGACAATGAACTCTGACAAAAAACAATGCTGATCTCACATATTCACTAAGTGGTCAACTAATTACTATAATGGTCCAAACTGAAATCTTTGAGGGGACCCTGCTTAAGCTGAATAACTGCTAGTGTCTGAGCCAGGATTTGATTTTCAAATGGATTTATGAACATCAGAAAGATAAAAGATTTCACCAGTGTGTGTATATATGTATGATGTTGTAGTGAAGTTATGACTCTGAGTGGTGCAACATTTCTGGCAAATGTGGCAACGGGTGACAGGAAAAAGAACCAAAATGTTACTGCAAAAACTAAAACACTGTTGACATCTGTTCAGAGAGCAGTATCTGTTCATATCTGAATATCTGTAATATCCAGGGTAGCTGCCAATGTGAATGCTCTGAAGTGTGAATGTAAGGTAGAAGATGTAGAGGATCTATGTCTTCTGACTGACTGCATTATGGGGTTCCTCAGGGTTCAGTTCTTGGCCCACTTGTGTTCACTATTTACATGCTGCCATTTGGACATTTCAGAAGACCACAAAACATGAGTTTCTACTTTTATGCGGATGATACCCAGGTTTATGTCAGCTGTGACCCCAATGACTTCAATTAAATAATTTCACATATTAACAGTCTCATAGACGTTCACTGGATGACTGGATGTAATCAAGCTTGCCATGTAATGTTGACTATCTTGCTGTCTCATTTAAGTGTGAAAACTAAGCAGATAAAACAAGGTTACTGGTATTGTTAAGTTTGAACAAAATAACAGTCTGGTCTTACAGTTTGTTAGCTAGCAAACAATCTAATGTTTTGCTAAATTTGAGCTAATTTAGTGATCAACCAATGAAGCGTTTCATTAACATTTTAGTGAGCAAGCTAGCAATGTAACAGTTTGTAATCTTTGCACTGGCTGCCTTGAAGTTTTAGAGTTAATTTTAAAATCGCACTCATGGGTGCATCTAAAGCGGGGCATTGGGTTTTATAAACCCCAAAGTTCAAGCTGGGGGTGCAATGACCCCCTAATCCTGAGGCAAAGCAGGAAAAATCAGTTGTAGAATTGCCATAGACTTATAAATTTAATTGGTATTTGAAAGGACCACTAATAGAGTCATAACATTTCTATTATTCTTCAAATTTAATTTACATGATGAGATCCAGTGTGCGGTGTGTTATCTGTTACTGGCCGAGCACACTGAGCGCTTTGCCATTAATTCACTTCTGACTGTTGATGCAGTTAATACAGTAACTTGTGGCTCTACCATCTGAATTAGACTCATACAACATGATGTCTGTCACCAGCTCTGTATGGAAATACTCTAATACTACTAAAATTCCAGGTGAAAGCCCAAAGCTTCAAACTTCCCAAGAATTTATACTTTATATAAAACACTGAAATACTTGCAGGTATGGCAGCATATGATGGATTTACCTCCAACAGCTGGCTGCGGCTAAATGTGCCGCTCACTGAGGAAAGATGGCCAAAAGTTACTGAAGAATCTGTCCAAGTGAGTGAGAGCTTTTTTAGAGTTTTGCTTATTTTAAGTGATCATTAAATGTATCACTGTTTCTAACATATCGGTGCGCACTTGCCTCTGAATACAAACAGAATATGAAATTTGACTCAGCTCAATAGAATGACTTTGAAAACACCAAATAATAAATTTTGTTTGTTTAAAATATGAAGAATTTTAATATATCACTTCCATGAGGCTGTTCAGTCAGACAGTGACAGATGCGAGGCAATAAACGTGCGTCATTATAATGTTGAAATGGCGTTCTTCTGCCTCAAAAATCAATACCATCAGAAAACACGTTAAAGTGGTCAGGTTTTGAACCCATAGTTCTCCCTGTTAAATGTTTTCCTGAAATAGGCTCTGACCAATGTGTTTTGACAGCATAGCCAAAATTATACCTTATAAAAGAGTGCCTTTCCTGGGATAGTGAGCCTCTGTTCCCAGGATAGAAAATGTCTCATTCTTGGGACAAATATTAATCCATACTCCTCACCACATCACAACATCTAACATTACAGAGGATGACAGTTTTGTCCGTCCCAGTGTCAACCCAAGTCAGCGCCCATGACTGTAAGTATCACTTTTAAAGCTCAGTATGGTTGGACCCCAAGCTACATTTCTGAACTTTTAACCTCCCCCCATATTCCGTCACAGGCCTCGAGGTCCTCAAATACAGCTCTACTGCTGGTTCCTTAATCCAGACAGAACATGACAGAGCGTTTTCCATCAGGGCCCCCGGCTCTGGAACAACCTTCCAAAAGAGATTGGGATGGTAAAGTCTCCTCATGTAGGTCTCTTCTTAAAACGCACTTTTACAGTCTAGCCTTCCTGTGATCCTTTATCTTACCTTTTCTACACCATTTAATTTTTCATCTCTGTTGTTTATCATATTATTTCTGTTTCTTTACAGAAAGAGAATCACATCTCTCTTGAAACCAAAAGGTTAAATATAGGACCTATTGCCTTTATGAATAGTGCTCATATAAAAGAGTCCATATGAAGACAGATGGCTGGTTAACTGCCTTCATTAATGATGAGCTATTAAGAGTGAGCTGACCTGCAGCAGTGTCTCAGCTGAGGGCCTTTTACGAGGGCTTTTAATCAGAGCCATCTTCACGAAGCTCTGGAAACTTGCAGACCTGCAGAGAGGAGGACGTAAGAAGAAAGAATTGATGAGATTAAAGGAAGAAAAAGATGTAGTGTATGATTTTAAATGAACGCAGAGAGATGAACTCACCACTTGGCTTTGTCCTTTAGTCTTGGAGGCTGGAAGTTGCTCTTTGACATCAACATCAGCGCTCTGAAACATAGTTTTAAATGTCACCAGGCTGGAAAGTGTCTGGATTGTTTACATGCAGCGACTGCCCACCAATCAAACACGGAGCAGGCGGCCAGAATGTTACATAACGCGCCAGTCCCTTCTGTTTGATTCATTCAGTCTGTCTGCTCCCAGCTGTCTGTGCTGCGGTCCCTGCCGTCTGCGCCAACTCACCTCATTGGGTGGAGGTCAAACATGGGCGGCTGAAGCTCGGCCAGCTCGATGGCAGTGATGCCGACAGCCCAGATATCACACAGGTGGTTATAGCCGCCCTTCTTCTCCACTGCAGCCACCTCTGGAGCCATCCTGGACACGCGGACCGAAGACGAGGAGACACACGGGGAGAGGAGCGTCAAATACAACACTAACCTTTTATTGATGCTTTAGTATCAACTCGTCACTATGGTCCACCTCCTACATGACACCTTTATCATTAACACTACAACCACCAAGGGGTCATTTTTTACCCTCCTAACATTTTCAAATGCAAGTAGCTCTGGGTTTATAAAATATATTAATTAATAAAAATGTGAGGTAAAAAGAAAAAAAAACAATATGATCATCTATACCTAGAACTGCTGAGGGGTCATTTTTAGTCCCCACAGAAACAGCTGTACAAGGCTGCACTCTGCATTCACACCAGGTCAGGTTGCCTAGCAACACCCATTCTTTACTCAAGACGTCGTTTTCACTAAAAGACTGCATGCAGCCTATGCTTACAGAAGAATATTGTGCTCTTTATTGTCACTGTGCTCAAAATACAGTGAAAATATGTTTTGCAACTCTTCAGTAATGTGCGGCATGAAAAAAAGAAAACTTTTGACAAATAGAATTGAACAAATATCAAATAAACATCAAGAGAAAATATGTACAAGAATAAGCAAATCTGTACAAAAATGAGCAGAATATGTACAAGTCCTTTCCATCCCTATGGGATCTGCACCCAAGTTTATGATCATACCAATCATAACAGGTATATATTGAAGAGCAGTAATCCAAGGACTGACCCTTGCGGAACCCCAGAGAAATTTATATTTCTGCAGATATAAAACTATCTTTTAAAACATAGAAGCTCCTGTCCTTTAAGTAGGATGAAAAGTAACTGAGAATAGGACCTGCTTATCTAACTAAAACATGAAGCCTTTGACTTAAAATTTGGATCAAACTGAATGAAATGGATTTGCATCAGCCACTGTCTATTCCATCTCCATTTCCGAAGTCTCAAAAATCAACTTGATGACCGAGAAGGTGTTGCAGTTGCGAGTGCGTAGGGAGGGTTGAGCTCATGGATTCACACTTTTTAAGTAACAGACATTTTAATCTTTGGACTTGGGGGAAGATGTCAAGTATTTTCAAGTCAAAAGGCTCTAGTCAAAGTGAAGTCACTAGTTATTGGTGTTTAAATCCAAGTCTAGTCGAAAGCCTGATTTTGTTGAGTCAAGTCTAAGGTCATCAAATTTGTGACATGAGTCTGACTTGAATCCAAGTCATGTGACTTGAGTCCACACCTGACATCTGTCACTGATGTCTTAATGATTCATTGATGGAAGGCAGCCTCCTCCATTATATGTGTGATGTTACTGAGGTAAATAATAAATAAAAAAGACAGAGAATATCAAATATTAGCTGGTTTCAAGCCTCATCCAGAACACTGACAGCAATACAGTGTTACTCAGCAAAAACCCTGATAGGCTGAATCCAAATCAGGTGAGTCCATTCATCTTACCAGTAGGGGGTTCCTATGAAAGACTTCCTCTTGGCGACGGAGGCACTGATCTCTGCTGCCACCCCAAAATCAGCTGGACATACAGAGGAGACACACAGAGGAGACACACAGGGTCACTGCAGCTCATCCACTACAGTCGGCCTATTTGAGCACATTTGATGAGTGTGAGTAGTTAAATAAGTGTGGCAGTGTGTGTGTGTGTGTGTGTGTGTGTGTGTGTGTGTGTGTGTGTGTCCAGTTCAGATGATCACTGACCCAGTTTCACATCTCCTCGTTCTGTCAGAAGGATGTTGGCTCCCTGCAGAGAGACACACACACTGATCTCAGCTTCACAGAATAACCCACAGAGTTATCATGTATTAGAGATTTTAAAAAACTGCTTTACCTTTATGTCTCTGTGCATTTTGCCTGATTCGTGCAGGTGATACAAACCCTGGAAAAGGCAAAGAATGAAAATCAATGCACATTATTTTCTGTACACATCTTCTATTATGTCTAATTGTGACTGTAAACTACTGTACATGTGAGCAGCACGGCTGGAATAGCAAGTTAGGGGACCTCGAAGCAAAAATTTTTTGTTGGACCCCTGTTAACTGCCTCAACCTCCCCAAACCTCAAAACCTAACCAGTGCTCCAAGCTGCAGAGCGACTTGGCCCCAGGATGTCTGTGTGTCAGTTTGAGGCAGTGTGATTGAATACAATGTTAGTTAAGAGTTTGCACCATGTGAGCACAATATAAACAGTCCTAAAACTAGATTTGGCACAGTGGCCTTCTACAAGCAGCCCTTCTCACTCCAAATACGGCAGCTTGAAACAATGACACTCTGTTCGGTTCCACTGTAGTGTCATTTCTGGAGATGCTCCTACGGCGTTATGCTTTAATGTCCTGTCAAAGTCAGGTGACGTAGCATAAAGAGCAAGAGAGTCCACACATGGAGGAGGTGCGGTGGCTGGATGTATCAAGCAAACACAGGATGTTCGCCCAGGAGACTGGGGTTCATGTCCTCTGTCAAACAAAAAGTTGGCATTTTCTTTGTCTAAAGATGTTACGTAAAACATAAATTTATTTTTTCATAACTTGCTGACATTGTCCCGCGATATACGGTGTTATGACCATATTTGTGTAAAATGTCTCTACTCGACTCTACTCCACAGCAGATAAAACTCCCTCAATGTAGGTGGGGCTGATCTCTTATAGCGGCGCTAATGCTGCAGTTGGGCAACAACACACACACACACACTATAATGCATCATCCCCCTGTCAGTTTAAAAGAAAGATGAGTGTCTGTATTTATAACGGTATTGAAAATCATACCATCGGGATTTCTTAATAACCTGGTCTACTTAATACCTTTAAATGGTCCAAACCTACTACGCAACCTTACAAGATGTAAAATAATGTAACGTAAGTAATGTTCCATTATGTAACAGCAGCATAAATTCTTTGCAAGTTCACGTATGTGTAATAATAAAATACAAAATATTCAAGATTTGAAAAGTTTTTAGTGGCCAGCGTTCAAAACCTTTAATCTAGATCAGTTCACGTACATAAATTCACATATGATAATATTATTATACACGCAATATTAGCATAAGTAATGTGCTTATTTGGACCCAAGCCATGATTGTAGTTTTGGTTCCTAAACCTAACCAAGTAGTTTTTGTGCCTTTAATTTGAAAGTCTATCCAGACGTCGCATATTTATTATTGCTAACTTGAACGCGGACTCCTGGACTTGCAAAACGCTTGAGGGGTACCTACTGCATCATAGTTTGAAGCGTAGTGCCACTGACCAAGCTCCCATGCTTAAGCACTGTCCAGGTAGACTTTCAAAATAAAAGTATTTAAATTACCTACATATGTATGTCTGCTTTGGATGTAACTTATTCTAAGCCAAACAATGATCTTTTAGGCAAAAGAAGAGTCAAAGCCAAAGACTGAATGACACAAGAATGTTTGTATATCAAGTCAGACTGCAGAAGACTGGCTGATGCAGCCAGAGGCGGTGGACTGTTTAGCTCTGTGATCACTCATAATGATCAGTTTATTTAGATAAAGGTCAAATGTGACCATAATGTGGATAAAGTGAATTCTTCCCTTTTAATCCAGCGTCACATTTTCAGTAAAAGCTTGTCCCGAGCAGAAGGTCACTCAGACGGTCTGCATGTTCTGCTGCAGCAGCATTTACCAGTACAGTATATTTAGTGGTCTGGCGAGGTTAAATACTATTTAGCTCTTGTGTGGCTGTGGGGGAAAAACACATGAGTCACTCTGTCAGCACAGTATCTGTAGAGATTTCACAATACGACAGGATCAACAAGCTGCCTTTCACCCAAAGAGCCTTACCTGGAGGGTTTCTCTGCACACGTACGCTATCTGTTTCTCCTTTAATGGGCCCGTCACTGTGGGGGAGAAACACTGTGATTAATACTGTAGATCACAGACAGAAAGAATAGCTGCAGGGACACGACTAAAAATAGAGCAGCTGGCCCTTCACACTTCATTGTGCCACTTCCACATCTGTTTTACAGTAAGGATTATAACATCTCTAAATTAATGTGGTCATTACAACAGCGTGGCATTGTGGGAAATGTGCCTGCTGTCTCACCCAGAGTCAGATGAGAAGATCAGCCTCATGCCTGAGTATCTAGAGATACCGGAGGATCAGTATTTAGCCTCTGCTTCTCAGCTCATTGTTTCATTCATTCATTGTTTCCTTTGTGTTTTACTTTGATAATCACCTCTTTTCCTGCCTTTTGTGTTTCCCGCCCGTTTTATTGTCTGCCTTGTTTTCGCTCATTCAGCGCCACTCCGTTCAATGCCGCGCTCCAAACAAAGTTGGACGCTGGAATTTCCCAGTTGAAATTTCCAGCTTCCGACCTTCTGAGTGTTCCAGGTGCACGATGCCAAAAAAAATGGCTGACTGCGACAAACTGGTGTTTCTTTGGCGACTGTACACACAATTGAATTCTCAGCCGTGCAGCCTCCTTTTATATTTAATTGAAACAGAGGAAGAGACGCCTTTATGCATTTGTTTTAAGGGACTTTTATAGCCTACTTGGAAACATATCTAAATATTACATTCCATGATAATATCTGCAACATATTTTACCTACAATTTACATGTGGTACCAAATGATAGCATGTAATATTCTAATTTAATACAGGTGAATATACATTATGTTGCCTTTTAGTTAATTACCATTTATAATGAGCACTTCTATGGGAGCAGCCATTGTTAGGTTAATTTTAAATTTTCCTTTGCAGTTCAGTTCAGCTTCAGTTAGAATCCCCTACAGGGTTTTCTTATTCCAGTTTAGTTTTTGTTATTTAAAATGTCCAGTTTCAAGTTCCAGAACTGTCGTAGAATCACGTGTAGTCAGTCTACTGTTCATGTTCATAATTATGTCGACATCATCCTGTTTGACTGCAGCTCAAATTATAATATAATTGTAAAATTACACATAAAGCCTCTCATCATTAATTTAATGAGGCATTATTACCTGCTGTCGGGTGTATTGGCCGTATATATCTTCACATGCAAGTTTATCAAGTTGTCGTTCAGGGGAACGTCCTCGCTTATTCTGTCCTCTGTCTCCATGATGGAAACTTCCCCTCGACCCATCTATCATCTTGCTATGGCGAGACTTTTTTTTTTCTTTGAAGCCATTTTCATTTCGAGACATTTTTCTTTATTTCAGTGATAGACCCTCAAGTAACTCGGCATTAGCAGCACTTGTTTTTCACTTTTTTTTTTTTTTTGCTGTAGCAGGTCTTTTAATTCCACTGCTGATGCTGCCACTTTGTTAGAATAACCCACTCAGTATGTACTCACCACTATGCCGATGTGATGATGGGTGAAGATCTTCAGTTCACACAACAATCCTGGAGTTTTAGGAGAAACAGGGTAGCAGCCTCATCCAGTACAATGGCAGTGAATGGTGACCACGGATAAAACGTTAAAAAAAGAACACAAAACAAACACAAAATGTCTCCATCCTGCTTGTGTGGTGTAATCCAAGTGTCCGCGAGCCACGACATTAAAAATTAACCGCAGAAGACGCCATTTACGCCATGTTTTTAGCAGAAATGTTAACTGTAGCATGTAGCCGGTAGGATGTAAACATGGCGCAGATCTCGTGAGACTTCTGCATGTGCGTCCATTAGGATATACACAAAGTCTCACGAGATCAGCAGTTGACATTTCTGCTAAAAACATGGTGTAAACGGCGTCTTTTGCGGTTAATTTTTAATGTTGCGGCACACGGACACTTGGATTACACCACACAAGCAGGATGGAGACATTTTGTGTTTGTTTTGTGTTCTATTTTTAACGTTTTATCTGTGGTCACCATTCACTGCCATTGTACTGGATGAGGCTGCTACCCTGTTTCTCCTAAAACTCCAGGATTGTTTTGTGAACTGAAGATCTTCACCCATCATCACATCGGCATAGTGGTGAGTACATACTGAGTGGCTTATTCTAACAAGGTGGAATATCGCTTTAAAATGACAGATTTTCCTTTATGGGTCTCTGAAAGCAGGACGTCAAACTCCAAACTCGTGAGGTTCTTTTTACTCTTTCATGTAGTTTTCATGAATGAACCCATCTATGTTAGGATGGGGCAGGAAGCACAACCTTATATGGTATTATTGGGGCATTAGTAATGCTAATTTACAAGACTCACGTGTGTGCACTCAAATACACACAGGTGGATCATTTACACAGTTATCTGAAGTTACAAGTGTTTGCTGATTCTGATGTGGCATGTTCGTACAAGCCCTTTATATGAAAAAAAGTAAGGTAAAATTTAAAATAAGGATATGAAAATGTTCTCGCATGAGGTCCGATATTCATTTTTTCCTAAATTCATATTTGTTTCTTTAATTTCCATTTTTTTTTCACACCTAGTTTTAGTTTTTAATTTAGTTTTAGTTCACAATAATGGAACATGAGAGTTTAAGAGTAGGAACTAACTTTTAGTGGTGTTTCATTGTACTTTTTCTAGTAGGAGGCTGGATATTCAAATTCTGAGTGATCAGGATCACAGCATCAGGATCAGCATCACCAATAAAGTACAATAGAACTACAATAGTACACTCAAACTCAAGAGTTTTTAATTTGTGAACTCAGGGCTAAGGCATCTACTGTACCCTGACTTCATGAAGAAGCAGCTGTCTGACTGGCTGCACCCATGGAAATGCATATTGTAAATGTCAGTTTGTCATGGTCATGGTGGCGTTGTGCACCTGGAACTCTTTTAGGTCAGAAGTTGGAAATTTCAACAGGGAAATTCCGACCTCAGATTTTGCCTGGAACGCAGCATCAGTACCCAGTGTCTGGCATTACAGCCTTTTCCTTGTGTCTCATGTTTCCTGGAGTTTTAGGTCTCTGCTTGTTTGTTTGACCTCGCCTTTTGTCTTCACCCTGCTGGATTTGTTTACCTGATCCAATGCTCGACAAGTAAAGACGTTTTTTTTTTTTGTTTTTTTTTTACCAAGATCCTCTCTCTGAGTGCTGCTTTTTTATTACACTTGTCTGTCACAAGCCCAGTCAGTACAAGCATAGAGATTGGATCAATATTATTATGAATGTGCACAAACAGAGACGTAATAACCAATAAACACGACAGCTCTCCAGTGTTTGGATGGGCTGCTTTTGATTTATCTGAGTTAATACTGGATTTCATTTTGTTGTAAATGGAAGAGTTCACCTACTGAGAGGCATCACAGTTTCCAATTCAGCGAGTTAAAAGAATCAATGATCTATTAGCTGGTGATTCCACTGAGCATGGCACGTCTGCGCCACGGTTTTTAATCCGTCCTGCACATGGCTGCACGTCGCACCAGCAACGTTTCAGCAGCAGAGTTGATCATGTTGACTTGCTCAGGCTTTGTTGATTTAAATAGGACCTATTTCCTTTCTCTTTGGGCTTCTACCATGGATAATCAGGTTATGTAGTTAAACAGTTTCTTTTTTGTCTGTCTTTATTCTTGCTAGTCTGCAATGGGTCTTTTATTCTGAAATTCTGTGGGTAACTTCCTGCCCGCTCGATATGCTCTGTGCAGATTGAAGCAGCATCCGTCAAAAATAGACTCAGCGCATATTTGAATTAGCGAGCCACTTCTGGGACACGCCAAGGATCATTGTGTGTCACGTGGCCGTGTCACGTTACAGCTGTGCAACGTTCCTGGTGGAATCAAGCCGTGACTTTGTATCTGGTTTAACTTGCTAACTGCTACAAACACGTATGATAAAAATAGCTAATGTCGGATTAAAAATTCCAACTTATCTGTTTGAATATAGGGGAAACGCAGGACTCCCAAGTCAGAATAATGAGAGGGTTTCCCTTCTTTCTACTTAGCCAACATGGCATCAATTTCAATTTTTCACATTGCTCTGGGTAAGAAACAGCATTTCCATTGTTTCTTTAAATGCTAACGTGGCACTTTTTAAAATGAGTAACAGATCATTCTAAAATTGAGTGCAATACATGGCCTACATCTGAAAACCTTAACAGTGATTTGTGTTTATACCATGATACATGTCCTGAAGTGACCCTCCACCACAGTACTCCATGCAGATCCACAGCTTGGTGTTCCTGCAGAGACACACACACTACTGTTATCTTGGTGATGTGCTCACGACAGTTTTTCAAGGATTGTGAAAGACAACATTGAATCACTCAGTATCAGAAAGGAGGCACTTGAGTCGACACTCCCTAATAATTCTGCAGTCTATGTGTGAATCCAGCAGTCTAACTAGGCACTGGAAGGAGTGGGAGAGGAATCCAGCAGCAGTGTGGGGAAAACAAAAGTCAAATTCCACAGATTGCAGTCCACCAACAATCCCAGGAATCCCACACGTTAAAAAAAACCACACACACAGCACCTGTGGTAGCTGCCGAAGTAGGCCACGATGTTTTTGTGCTTGCACTCCTTCATCATGGTGATCTCCTGCTGGATGGACGTGATGTCATCACCTGAACAGACAGACAGGTTAGTGAGTCACAGCGGTCTGAGGTTAGTGAAACTATAGAGTTAGACTAGTGGGAGTACTGGTATGTGAAGCTGATATACCATTCACTTTACATCAGGCCAGCTGGTGTGTAAATGTTCATGTATTTATGTTTATTAGACAGAAATGAAAAAGAAACTCTTTATAGACTTTACACACAGCATATTTTTAGCCCTGAGCTTGTAAGCCAGGGCTAAG
>JAJHUR010112468.1:0-15751 GCA_027495735.1 Lutjanus campechanus | reverse complement strand
TTTTTTTTTTACCAAGATCCTCTCTCTGAGTGCTGCTTTTTTATTACACTTGTCTGTCACAAGCCCAGTCAGTACAAGCATAGAGATTGGATCAATATTATTATGAATGTGCACAAACAGAGACGTAATAACCAATAAACACGACAGCTCTCCAGTGTTAATACTGGATTTCATTTTGTTGTAAATGGAAGAGTTCACCTACTGAGAGGCATCACAGTTTCCAATTCAGCGAGTTAAATGAATCAATGATCTATTAGCTGGTGATTCCACTGAGCACGGCACGTCTGCGCCACGGTTTTGATCCGTCCTGCACATGGCTGCACGTCGCACCAGCAGCGTTTCAGCAGCAGAGTTGATAATGTTGACTTGGTCAGGCTTTGTTGATTTAAATAGGACCTATTTCCTTTCTCTTTGGGCTTCTACCATGGATAATCTGGTTATGTAGTTAAATAGTTTCTTTTTTGTCTGTCTTTATTCTTGCTAGTCTGCAATGGGTCTTTTATTCTGAAATTCTGTGGGTAACTTCCTGCCCGCTCGATATGCTCTGTGCAGATTGAAGCAGCATCCGTCAAAAATAGACTCGGCGCATATTTGAATTAGCGAGCCACTTCTGGGACACGCCAAGGATCATTGTGTGTCACGTGGCCGTGTCACGTTACAGCTAATGTCGGATTAAAAATTCCAACTTATCTGTTTGGATATAGGGGAAACGCAGGACTCCCAAGTCAGAATAATGAGAGGGTTTCCCTTCTTTCTACTTAGCCAACATGGCATCAATTTCAATTTTTCACATTGCTCTGGGTAAGAAACAGCATTTCCATTGTTTCATTAAATGCTAACGTGGCACTTTTTAAAATGAGTAACAGATCATTCTAAAATTGAGTGCAATACATGACCTACATCTGAAAACCTTAACAGTGATTTGTGTTTATACCATGATACATGTCCTGAAGTGACCCTCCACCACAGTACTCCATGCAGATCCACAGCTTGGTGTTCCTGCAGAGACACACACACTACTGTTATCCTGGTGATGTTCTCACGACAGTTTTTCAAGGATTGTGAAAGACAACATTGAATCACTCGGTATCAGAAAGGAGGCACTCGAGTTGACACTCCCTAATAATTCTGCAGTCTATGTGTGAATCCAGCAGTCTAACTAGGCACTGGAAGGAGTGGGAGAGGAATCCAGCAGCAGTGTGGGGAAAACAAAAGTCAAATTCCACAGATTGCAGTCCACCAACAATCCCAGGAATCCCACACATGTTAAAAAAAACACACACACACACAGCACCTGTGGTAGCTGCCGAAGTAGGCCACGATGTTTTTGTGCTTGCACTCCTTCATCATGGTGATCTCCTGCTGGATGGACGTGATGTCATCACCTGAACAGACAGACAGGTTAGTGAGTCACAGCAGTCTGAGGTTAGTGATTTCCAACGGCTGGAGGGAAAAATTTAGACCAGTAAACTATAGAGTTAGACTAGTGGGAGTACTGGTATGTGAAGCTGATATACCATTCACTTTACATCAGGCCAGCTGGTGTGTAAATGTTCATGTATTTATCTTTATTAGACAGAAATGAAAAAGAAACTCTTTATAGACTTTACACACAGCATATTTTTAGCCCTGAGCTTGTAAGCCAGGGCTAAGGAAGCTTTCACACTGGTGGATTCCAAAGTGGGTTAACCCCAACTTGCCAGCCATGCTCCAGAGCAGGGTTAGCTCCACATTGGTGGGATTATCTCCCTGAAAATCGACTAAATATGGGGCTAAAAGGTGCCTGTGGTCCTGGGCTAAGAGAGCTGTTAGCCCCAGGCCAAGAGCTCTCTTAGCTTAGGGCTAAGACAGCTTTGAAATGGGCACAATCCTGGCCCATTCCAAAGTGGGCTAACCCTGACTTTAGCCTAGGGCTTGTTGGCCATGCTCTGGCGCGGGGGTATCCCCAAGTTTGTGGGGTTATCCCCTGAAAATTGACTAAACCCAGGGCTAACAGGTGCCAGTGTGAAATGGGGCTAAAAGATCAAAAGAGTGACCAGAGATCATTCTACTATCCCAGAAGAGAAAGTGGTCAGTCAGTGCTAAGCCTGAAAAACAGTACATAATCCTACAGACTTTGAATTGTGAAAATAAAAACACAGAATAAAACCCAATGCTTCAAATGTGCAGGCTCTGTTTTCCCCACAAATACAAATATTAATAATTTATTAAAGGAATGGTTCACATTTTTTCATGTCTGTCTGACTAAAGATTGATTAGGTTGCTGTAAGTGCTCCATCTGTCCATAGTGGCCATGAAGAGATCCCTTGGTAATGTTGTGATTGGCAGTAAGTGATTCATTTCTAACAGATGGGGTGGACCCGGTTCATTTTCTTCACCTGCGGCTAATGAACTGACTCATGGATAACCCTTTTTCTCTTTTGTTCTTATATTTTTCCACAGAAAAAAATACCATAGCGATATAGTTTAGAAAATATTACAGATCCACTGTTATAAGGACTGATTTAAGGACAGGACTGAGAGAAAATTGCTGATATTTCAGAGCCATGGTCAGGGCCATAGAATCAAACTGTGACAAACCTCAGTCAGATAAAGGATCAGAGTCAGACAGACTGAACTAACACGTTCAACTAAACATCAACCATCTTTTAGTCTATATCTGAGCATGTCAGTATTGTTTTAAGATTAAGACAAAAAATGAGAACTTACCCTTTATTTTACAGACTTAAACTTTAAAGTAACAGTCAAACAGTTTGGGAAACTCGCATCCTTTCTATTTTGACACATCAGCTGACTTCATTTAGCACAGAATTGACATCAGCCAGTGTCAGGCTGTCTTTTGCCTGCAAAGCTCTAAATTGCCCTTTGGTGGACATGTCCATTGTGATTTAGAACCACCGTTTTGAACTGACACCCAAAGATTTCACTTAGTGTTTCTTGGGCAAGCGTCCTGTAGTCTGGGACAGCCCAAAATAGCACAGTGTGTAGGGCTCTTAAGATGCTATCACATATAGCACAGGCCGAGCTTGACTGAAAACAAGAGGAACCATCTTACGAAACTGATATCGATCCTCCCTAGTGGTGACTCATAAAGGCATAGTTCCCAAAATGTCAGACTGTTCAAACATTTAAAAGTATCCTAAAAAAAAAACTATCAACCTATAACTAGAACCTGTTGTGAAGATGTTGTATCAGGTTTGGACTGTGAACATACCAGGATCCAGCTTGACAATCTTGATAGCTGCCAGTTCAGATGTCCTGATGTTACGAGCCTGAAAGAGACAGAAAATATACTGTGTCTTAATTATAAATAAATATAAGCATATGCATACATTAGACCTCAATAATAATAAGAATAAACTTTTATAGCATCTTTCAGAGCACAGTTATAAAGTGCTTCACAAGAAAAACAGAACAAAAAGAAAAAATGCAGTAAGGTCATAAAAAGCAAATGTGTTATAAAACACAAGGAAAGTAAAATATTGAGATTTATGAACAGCCATTTTAAAAAAGTGGGTTTTTAAAAAAACGAGACAGAGTTGGCAGCCCTGATCTCATCGGGCAGGTCATCCCACAAATCTGACAAAGTAACAGCCAGGATCTCAGGGAGCAGGAAGGCACACAGGACACTAAAATACCTCCTAAATAATTTGGAGCTCTGGGCCTGTCAGGGCTTTGGAAGTAATCAAAATCCTGGCAGCAGAGTTTTGAACGAGCTGGAGACGGAAGAAGGATTTTTTTTGACTGATGCCAGACAGCAGGGAATCGGAAATCTAACCGACTAGTTATGAAGACATTAATAACAGTTAACAGACACAGCTTTTATAACCAAAGCGGTCACATAAAACTGGCTGAGGTCATTACAAAACCATATTCAAAACACCAATTAAGTTAAATAAGGGTTGAAGCCATGTTAGTTGCCTTCAAGGTTGAACCCACTTTTACACAGCTACTTTCATTGTGTATCAGAAACAACTTGGAAACCTGCATTTAGAAAACATGCTGATATATTGCCAGACTCAAATACCATGTGTTGTATGACCATAAACAGTTCTTATCCCTAAATGTAACATGTACATCATGTTTACCTCTAAACTAGATTAATTCTTGATTTGTAGGGAGGATGGCTTAGCGAGAGCAGCTGCAGACGGACACAATCCAACCAGTTCCCCCCTGACTTAAAAGCTTAAAATTTTGTTGCATCAAGATGTTTTGAGATGCATCAAGGTGCATTGAGAATCATTTTATCATCAAAACGTAGCCCTTTTGAATCTGAGTTGAATCAAATCAAATCGTGAGGTATCCAGAGATTACTATCTTATCTAGACTATCTAACCCTAACCCTAACCCTAACCCAACAAAGCAGGTATTAATGGCCTCGGGGCTCAAGCTGCAAGAACAAAAACCAGTTGTGTTGCATAGTTGTGTTGCAGCTATCATAAGGCATAATGTACGCTGATGACACACAAATATATAGATATATCTGTCTCACCACATAAATATAGATAAACTGACTCCCTAGGACAGTGCATTAAACAAATTAGTAGTCAGATGTTCCAAAATTTTCTCCAGTTAATTAATGAAAAGACAGAAGTCATTGTTTTTGGGGCCAATGATGACAGACTTAAAGTCTGCACTCACCTCAGACTGCTGCAATGGTCTGTCTAGGAAAGCAGTCCCACAGCTCCAGCTGAGCCAGAAAGCTGCTGTCAGGTTTGTTACAAGGTCCAGAAAGGCTCAGAATACTCACTCACTCCCATACTCAGATCACTTCAGTAGCTACCACTTTCTTACAGAATTGACCTTAAAATTCTACTACTTGTCCATAAATCAGTGAATGGTTCAGGTCAAACATACTCATCAGATCTCCCGACCCGGTACGAACCCTGCAGACCTCTAAGGGCGGCTGATTCTGGACTACTGGCTGCTAAAAAACCAGATATGGCAAAGCTTCCTTTGTGCATGTGGAACAAACTGCCAGAAGAGCTGAGACTTGAACTTGAATAGCCCCCATAACAAATAACATAAGAAAGTCTTCATATCAGCCGGGCACTTATGACCTACTGCAGAAACTGTTAAGAAAACCCTGACAGGCTGTTTGTTTGCTGTTGCTGACCTGCTGGCCATTGTTTGGCGCGATAGTGGAAAAAGTGGTTACTGTTTCCTCTCTAGCCAGAGGAACGTTTCAGAGGAAGATGGGAAACAGGTCAGGTGTTTCCCCATCTCCTTCTGGTGATCCCCTTTATGATCAAAGACTTTATCAGGCTAACCCCCAGCTACGTCACATTCCTTCACACAAGTATCAGCACTTTATCTGCAAACTCATGTTATTGTATGGACGCATTGTGATCAGAATGTGATCGGACTGGCCACAAGACACCTGGAGGTGGTGTGCCATTGTGAGCTTGCGTTGTGCAAATGCAATCCGTTTGGCGTGACCGCATTCTTAAAAAAAAAGAAAGTCCTCCCAGCATGTCGAGAGGTCGCCTAACTCCACCTCTTCCTGCAGGCTCACGCAGGCTCGGCAAAAGCTACAGGCAGTTGCATTAATTAGCTCGTCCTCCCTCCCAAAAAGGGTGACGAATGAAGGTCATCCATGGAATTTTTTTTCCGCCTTGACCTATTGACAAATCCACAAGCCTCATCTGACTAATTTGCATTTTAAAATCTGCTCATTATAAAAGCTTAGGCCCACAGATCGGATATTATCATGTAGATTACATCCAGATACTGATCAGATGTTAATATCTGGTAGAAAAGGGACATAATTGTATTGCTGGGTTGCAAAACCATGAGGATTAGACTGTGCACACACACACACACACACACACACACACACACACACACATTTTAGCACCTTGTCAACACCCATTCAGACTCCTTAATAGCAAGCAGTATCACTTCATCAACATTCAACATCATATCAGCACCCTGCTGCTCAGTGGCTGGGGGAATACACAACCCTGTAGTGCAGCAAAACATGATAGTTAGCTATCAACCTCAGCAAGGTCATCATGTAGATGGATGTCTTATTGGTGTTTGTCTTTTGCAAACACTGTTTTGCCCCATGAATCATGACTTGTCACTTCTCTAAAATTCACCTCTTTCTCAAGTCAGTTGAGGTGGTACATCTGCTCCTCGGCGCTTGACAACTCCAGTGAACCCAGAGGGCAGGTAGCTCATGTAATGCGTCATATGCATACCCATGTTGTGATAGAACACAGTATTGCGGTTTTTTGAAAGGCTGGCTGATGTGCCTTCACACAGCTGCTCTGTGCCCCAGACGAGGCATATTGCGTTTTGCGCAACAATGAAAGATGCCTTTGCGTTACTTAACACAGTAACCTCAGAGGACATGTCAGATAGCACTGTACAAGAACCAAAAAAAACTAAATGCAGTAAATGATTACACAACAACTAGTTGCAAGACTTTCAGGCTGTGATGAGCACATTTATTGAGATACTAATGTTCAGCACATGGATTCATTTTACTGGCGTGAGGATTTTGGCATCAGTTACTGTGGTTGGTTCATTAGTTATCAAAGTGTCTGATTTTTTTTTAAAATGTGAAACATATTCTGCAGATAATTAAATATGTACTATAGATAAGATGTGGTATTCTGTGTTACTGGTACTACACAGCGTTTGGGTGTACACCAATCAGATTACATGCCCACTGCCACCACCATCTAAGCATGTAGTCAATATTTAGCTGGAGGACAGACACTATAATTCTAAACTGAAAGCATATGATCCGTGCAGCAGCAGCCGAGTGGCAGCACAGAGTAGCAGAGTCAGATTTCAGTAGTAGCGCTGTAAGCTAATCACAGTCTGACATGAGGCTGCTTGACAACTGGATAAGGTTGTACAGACTGAAATCTGCTGGAAGCCCCAGTATCGCCAAACAGTCATGGGATGTGCGCAGACATAAAAGAGAGTATTCTGTTGTTCAATACATTACTCTGGTGCTAATTTGTCTAAACGAAGGCTGACCAAGCTAGCTTTGACACAGAGCTAACATTACAACGAGCGTGCACTTAACGTTAGTGTTAAAACTCGTCTGTGGACATCAGTTACAGTTGTTGGGGTCAGTGTGGGGGATGTTTGATAGACCTGTAACTTCAAACGTAATAATGAATCAGCCTTCTAAACATTAGTTTTGCTCAATGTAAGGAGAAGATCTAAAGATCTAACTTTAAATATCAAACTTAAACTACAGATATTGAGAATCATCCAGGGTTTGAAATTAACTTTTCAGCTCATCAATCAAATGTCTGGTAGATGAAAAATTTTACCCACCAAGCTTTTTGTTTTACTAGCCAAAATATAAAATGTATATATACAGCCGCGTAGCATACATACACAATAACTAGGGTTGGGTGCCGTTCACATTTGAGCCAATATGGTACCAGTAGCTGGAATTAGCTACTGGTACCAGGTTTTTCGGTACTTTATTCTCTCACCCAGATATGCTCCCAGGTATCGAAATTTGATTGATTTATTAACTGGTACAGACTAGATTTGGTCGGTACCATTAAAAGTGAAGAGTTCAGTACCCAACCCTATCCACCAAGGTGTCAGGTGGTTTCCGAAATTTACACATCAAATGAAAACTCTACCCACATTTGGTGCTTGGTGGGTGTTAATTTCAGACCCTGGTGTCAACGCTCATATCTTTTCTTAAACAATGTTCAATGTGATCTATAACATCGTTGTAACAAGTTTATTAGCTGTTGGGAACATTTTCTCAACGTGGCATCTCTGAATGACATTTGATCACGAGTGTACTCTACTCACAAAAAGAAGTCTTATGACTGTGCTTTTAGCGAAGAACACACACTTACGATTGCTGTTAACTCCTGAACACATATCTACAGTTTCATGAACATTCACCCACTCACAAGGATGCACTTTCCCACACTTACTTAGCCACGAACACACATTTACTGTACAAACATGCTCTTACTCATGAACATCCTGACTGGAAACATTACAAATTGGCATGGCATGTGCACAGCCCAGGACAGGAAGTCTCTGTAGCGACTGATTCATACCCATATACTAACCATTAGTGACATGAAGTTACGTGTCTGTGCAGAACCCGGAGGATACTCAAAGAAAATACCCACCCCAGCCAGTTCACCCTGCTGCTGTCTGACAAGAGATACGGAAGTAACCACCGCAGCACAACCAGACTACAGAACAACTAAACCTCCACACTCGACCATAAAAAATAGTTTTTTCTAGAGTAGTATAAAGGTACTATAACTTGCATTTCATTGTGCAACTTTTTTCAGATGGCATTTGTCAAGTTAAAAGAAGCAAGCAACAGATCAATGCAGTTATCAGGGCTTGCAAGTCAGATGTGGCAAGCTTGCAGAAGCAAATCTCAGGAAAATAAGAGAGATTCAAGATGCGAATACACAAATATTCTTGGATAAAGTCCAATGTTGTTTGATCTATCACATACTACATTTTCCAATATAAGAGTTTAAAGATATTAAGTAGTTGGAGCTCTGCCACCTGCCAGCTCCATCAGGACAACAGAACCTGGGCATGTGTCCAACTGCTCAGTGTGCCATCTCGACGATGAAGGACTTATAATTAGTTTGGCCTGCTGTCTCGCCGTGGTTTTAACCTTGTATTGATTCCACAGTCAGGTCGAATAGTATTGGCACAGAGAGCTCTTTCCTACTGGCAGTCCCAGACAGGCCCAAGGGGGGGTCAAAGTCAGATAGACTGATAGCAGCATCATTTACTAGTACAGACTTCTTCTTTGACTGTGTGATAAAAACTAGCTTATTGTGTGGGTGAAAGGGTCAGGGAGTCGCAAAACAACTTTAGAATTCATCATCTGGCATCCATGTCCACAGATTTATGGGCAATCTGGATTTACTTCTGTTGTGACATATGGCTCTAGACAAGTGTTGCATGGACAGTCCAACTGACCAATGAACAATCAACATCAACAGAAACCACTGTTTGTAGAGCAAAAATGCGTGAGCACAAATCTATAATAAGGTCCATCCCATTCTCGTAAATGTGATATCCCAGGAACATCTGAAGGGAATTTCACTATGGTTGTGTCTAGATGGGAACCGTAGACCCGTGAAAGATCTCGTTGACCCTAACCAAATTTTTTGTCCCTAAATCTACCCAGATCCTAACCACAGCGTTGTCATATGATAAAACATAATTAGTTTGTATAACATACACAATGAAGAAACAATAGCTGCAAATCTTGTGTGAGTTTCTCCAATCTAGGGTTCCCATCCAGACATGATCTTTCATTATATCAGGCACAAACGTCCACCTGGACTCTTGTGGTGTCCACAAAACCCGTTTTTGGCCATAACTCAAGAATTCATACGCTAATTATGACAAAATTTCACACAAATATCTAATAGGATAAAATGACGGGGTGATGACATTTTATATCCAAAAGGTCAAAGGTCAGCTTCACTGTGACATCATAATGTTCAGCTCTGTGAAAATAGTCTCTAAGTGAAGACAGCATGTTTCTCATTCACTGGAATCACGCATGTCAAAATAGTGAGAACCTTTGCCAAAAATACACTTAAAACCTTTCATTAAATTCCTACAGACTCACTTCACTACAGACATTATATGAGTCTGGTCAGACATGGATGAAACTGCAACTTGACTGGTTGGTGGAGACAAACAGTTTTTATTCTTATTGTCAACAAATTCCATGAAAAGCAAAGCAAAAGTGATCAAATGGCAGAAAATTCTAACAAGGTTCTTTTAAAGCCTCTATGTGTAGAATTTTGTTGGGCCTGCCCTCGATTTTTGGATAAAATAATTCATTCCATTCTCACTTTGTTGAAGATGCAATAAAAAAAGAAGATGAAACAAAACAAAACAGACAAAAAAAGACAAGAAGACAAAAATGGCATAGTAAGATGAAAAATGACGTGTTACAAATCAAAAAGTTATAACAAGACAAAAACACAAAACAAGACTTAAGGCAACATAACAAGACAAAAAAGATGTAACAAGACAAAAAAAAAACCACAGAAAGGTTGAAACAAGACAAAAACGTCATAAAAGACGTAACAAGATGAAAACAACGAAAAAGACGTAACGATGAAAACGACATAAAAGATGTAACAACAAAAAAAACAGCGTAAAAGATAAGAAAGACAAAAAAGACATAAGATGAAACATGACATGTAAGATCTAACAAGATGAGAAATTACGTAAAAGATATAACAAGACAAAAACTATGTGAAAGATGTAACAAGACAAAAAATGCTGTAAAAGACATAAGATGAAAAGATGTAACAAGACAAAAACAACATAAAAGATGTAACGAGATGAAAAACGACGTAAAAGACGTAACAAGACGAAAATCACGTAAAATCACTGTTAAATGTTGCATTCAGTTCACATTCTCTCCACTTCCATGACCTGAGGTGTCGTGTAATTTGGACAGCATCTGAGCTAAGCATCACATTTTAGATACATTCAGGACAAACTGCAGAGCTTTCAAAACTGTAGCCAAAACATAACAGAGAGTTTGGTTCAGTGATGGTTATCATTTCCCACATTCAGGGTAAATCTGACCCAAGTTTTTTCACAGTAGTACATCAGAGGTGATGGCGGATGTTGTTTCCAAGCAGCTGTACCATGTTTTCAACTTCCTCTATTCTTCCAGGGAACATCAGTCATCCCACCTAGCGACAGCACTGACGTCAGATGGCCCGCTTTTCACTTTGGGCATCCACAACAGACGAGACAGCCACCGACGGGATCAGCAGGTCGGCTCAACACAACCTGTCGCTCGGCTGCGTTCACTTCCTGTTTTCTTTCCTGTTCTACCGCAGAGCTTCCTGTGACAACAGTGATAGTAACGTCTCTGAGGCGGCTCTTATACAGCCGGGCCTGAAATAACAGCCATTTGGGGTTACATAATGTGGGGCGGAAACTTCACTGCACTTTGATCAAGCACCCAAATGGCCTCTGATCCAGAAATGATCTACGGTCTATGTAATTTTTTCACAATGAGACCACGCCGTGTTGTTTTGAATGCAGATGTAGAGCATGGAGCATGAATGGCTGCAGGAACAAACACAATGTTACACTGAGGAAAACAACCGAAAACCGCTTCCTGAGGTGAAATGTAGTCCTGTGCTAGTTATCTTGCACTCATTAAAGTAAGAATGTGTGACTTTTGAAAGCAGAATAACAAATTATTCATCTTATAAAATGAAAAGTTGAACTCGTAATTCAGACACATCTTTTCTAAATTCAACTACATTTGGGGGTTTTGCTGCTACAGTCTTACCTGGTCTGGTTTGACCAGCAGCTTATGATAGCTAACGTTAGCTAATGTTAGCAAAGTTTAGACAGATGCTGTATGACTGACATTACTGAGTGACCCTCTGTGCTGCTGTCACAGTACGTCTTAGCATTTACCGTTATCCTGTGATCACCACTTCTGGCAAAAGTGGCAGCAAATGCAACATAAGCAGAGGCATGAACTCGAGTCACATGACTTGGACTCAAAATTTGATGACTTTAGACTAAACTTGACATAATCAAAAAAGACTTTCAACTTGGACACCATAACTCAAGACTTCACTTGGATCCTTTTGACTTGAAAATACTCCAATCAAGTTGCAGGGGAGAACCAGGAAGAACTATGATGTAAAGATGTAACGTTACTGAGCTCCAGTTGGGAAAAAGATCCAAAACTACACCAAAGATCATTCTGTTTGTGTTCAAAACATTTGTTTGCATCTAAAATTACACAGCTGTCAACAAAAATTGTACTGTAGTATGAAAAACGTGTTGAAAATTACAGATGGAGACACAATCTCCTACTTCGTTCGACATTCGGAGCTGCACAAAGAACAGTAAGTTGAAGCTAACATTAACATAGTCAGCGAGCTAATGCTTAGCTAATGTTAGCTTTGTAACTCAATGAGGCTGGAAACTTGCTGTTACATTATGACTTGTTGAAGAGAACATGGGACCTGCCTATCTTGACTTGGAACTTAGATACAATGACCAGGGACTTACAAAACCCCGGCTTGGTCCCACATCTGGTCATAGGTGAGCGCAACTCAGATTTAGGCCTGGTTTAGATCTCTCAATCAACTTTCTAAAGCAGCAATAGTTGCAATAGCTGTGTTTGTGTCCACCTGATGAACAGAAGTCCAGTATTTACTCTCCTTTCAGCTCTGTTCCCCTTTTCTCACCAGCTAGTTGCTAACGTTGTTTGTCTGCTGACAGCTCTGGGCTGGAACCAGAACAGTTCAAATACAGGCCGTAAAACCTAAACAACAAGCTCAAGGATAAGCTCCGTAAAACCTGAAAAGACCTGTAATTTTTCTGTTTCCTGAGAGTCTGATGGCGTGTTTTGGATTGCTCCTTTTGGTCAGTTAGCATGTAACAATGACGCCAACTGAGCTGAGAACTGGGTCAATTTCTTTGTGTCATCGATTGATTTTCGTGATGAGTGACTAGAAATAATCAATCATTTATAATTTTATTTTATTGTAGCTATATTAATTATTGTAGCTATATTAGGGATATTATTTTAGCGCAGCTATAATGTAGCAGACTGACACATGAACCCCCCGCATGTTTACTGGACATGTTTATTGTCCCCACCAACCGTGGCATAAAATATCCGCCATTGCTCTAAACCATCTCTGTACAACTTGGCCGTAGCATTTGCTGTGACAAAGTTCCGTACCAATATGACGTCCAGTCCTAACTTGTTGACAACCATGAGATCAGAAACAGCACCTCTTCAATCAGACATGCTGCCTCATCAGCTCTGTTAAAGTTGTTTATAAGGACGCCTCAGACACAGCTCTGGTCAACGGTTTAACCACCGTTCTAAATCACTGCACAATACACCACACTAAACCGCAGGAGATAGCAGTGATACCGACGCCTCATGCTACAGCACGTTAGCGGCGGTGAAGCTGAGCCAACGATGGGTTAAACTGATGCAGACAAAACAGACACAACTTTAAACACAGCCTGTGTTTTTAGCTTTGCACAACTACAGACAGTCGCCAGACGTGTCCTCCTACTTGCACTCAGGCGTTTGACTCTGTGGGAGTTTCTGACTCTGATGGCAAGGCTTTTATTTGGATTGATAATCAATCTTCAACGTCTATGAGTTACGGCATACTGCAACAAGAAATGATCAAATTTGCTGAAATCAAAGCATTGTTGTTGATGATTAGGCTAATACTTTTAATGTACATTTATTCAGATGTTTATTTACCTCTATGCACAGTCCTGAGTCCCACCTCAGAGGCTGACAACACTACAGTAAACCAATATAATGAAAACCCACTGAAATGTTACAATGGAGCACACTAAGCTAACACGATGACAGAGAAATCCTGATCTTTTTTTTCCAAACCACACGGAAAATGTAATGCAACCACATGGCACAAATTGCTCTCTACAAATTGTGTGTGTATGCGTGTGTGTCCTTGTGTGTGTGTGTGTGTGTGTGTGTGTGTGTGTGTGTGGGAGAGAGCAAGACATAAACAGAGACAGAAAGGTTCATAACAGTTTAACAGCAGTGATTCTGCATCAGAAAATCAATCTGAATTCTGTTGATTTCTTTTTCAATTTCATATTGTTTAATCAAAGAATTTAAGTTTTAAGACTAGTTAGTTTCAATTATTCTTCTGATTATAAAAATATTTCATAAAGTTTTTTCACAGAGTATGCATAAATATTGATTTATAGATTATATATAATCAAAGACTTTTAAATAATCTATATTTTCTTTCCACGTGCCATAATCGTAAATGCAAAGTATGTCATTTCTGCTGCAGGGAGTCTCTCATTCAAAAAAATAACAAAAGACATAGTTTGATGTCATGATGTGGCATGGGATCATGGGAGTTGTTGTCTTCATTGTTAAACAACGATGAAAACCGATGAAAATCCATCTAGCATGACTCGAGCAGAAATCACGCTCACAGACGAGGTAACGGATTAAAGTTTTAGTCATGACATGTTCAGACACATTAACTGACTTAATTTCTCACACTTTACTTCTACTTCTACTTCCACCAGAGTCTCTATTTACACGAGTATCTGTACTTCTGCTTGGGTACTTTTGTCACTTCAGGTTGAAGGAACTGAGGACAGACTGCAGCCGGTTCTCTGTTGGTGGCACTCAGTGATTCAGATTTGTATTGTAGCTGTGAGACATGGAGGCTGAGCCTAAAGAGCAGCTGACATCACTTACTGTGCTTCCACTCATTTGTGCAGAAATTGACTGAAGCAGGGGAGACCTGGAGGTTAATTACAACGTTCAGATTATAAAGCACTGTCTGTCAGAATAGCTTGTTAGACTGCGCACTGTGTTTATGCTTGTACACTGCAGTGGTGGTGCAGAATGTTTGCTGAGGAAATGAACTTTTCTCTGAAAGAAGCGCTGGTGCCTGACAGAGGTGGCAAAAGTACACACATTAAAGTACAGATAGTTGTGTCAAAAAAAAAACTGTTAAAAGTAGAAGCACTGCTTCAACTTCTTTACTCAAGTAAAAATGAAAAAGTACAGCAATGTACTCAGAGTATAAAGTAAAAAGCTGTGAAGGACATTTCTACTGACTGTTTTTGTCTGTTTTGTCTGATTACATCTTGTTACGTCATTTTGGTCTTGTTTGCCTTTTTACACTGTTTTTGTCTTGTTACGTCATTTTCATCTTGGTTGATTGTTTTCGTCTTGTTACGCGTTTCTGTCTTGTTACATTGTTTGTGTTTTGTTACGGTGTTTTCATCTTGTTACATCGTTTTCGTCATTTTCATCTTGTTACATTGTTTTTCTCTTATGATGACATTTTCATCTTGTGTTACCATTTTGATCACGTTACATCTTTTATGTCATTTTGGTCTTGTTACATATTGTCACACAATGTAACGTATTTATTTTCAACTTTTGATGTATTGTTATATCATTTTTGGTTTGTTACGTCTCATTACGTCACATTTGTCTTGTTACATCGTTTTCGTCGTTACTTTGTTTTCGTCGTGTTACGACATTTTTGTCTTGTTATATTGTTTTGAACATGTTACATCTTGTCACGTAATGTAACATGTATTTATGTCATCTTTTAATGTATTGTTACATCATTTTTGTTTTGTTACGTATCATTACATCACATTCATCTTGTTACACTCTTTATGTGGTCTGCATGTTTGTAGAGACTGAAAGTCATGAAAAGTAAAACGTTATCAGAAAAATAAATACTCAAGTAAAGTACGGATACATGTAAACTCTGATTAAGATATGATGAACGTCGCACCGTCATGTTTATGTATCAGTTCGCCAGAACAAAAGTTTCTTCTCTGAACATTCAACAGTGAAACAGGAAGACATAAATCACAGCGAGGGCTGACATTTGCCCCCTTCCAGAACACCAGCACTGATCTCAAAATCTGCATTTACGGTCAAACCCATGGTTGAATGCATCATGTTCATGCCCATCTAAGGTTGAATGTCTGGGGTGTCCAATGAGTTTCCAGGCTAAAACTGCAGCTCACAGTGCTGCATGAGAAACTATTACAGACTGTAGAATAAGTGTGAAGGAAATGCAACACCCATTTGAATTGCGGCGACGTCACCAGACTGAAGTCAGAGACCTCTTGAAGACAATCCGGCTGAGGCTGGTCAGAGCCACAGGGGGACATGGATCAAGATTAATAAGAGGCTCTCTCACTCACACACACACACACACACACACAC
>JAJHUR010112467.1:8033-18551 GCA_027495735.1 Lutjanus campechanus | reverse complement strand
TTTTTTTTTGCTAATTTTTTATTTTTCTTCAAATTATTTTTATTGCGGGGTGCCCCTATAGCTCAGTTGGTAGAGCGTGCGCCCCATGTACTGAGGCTGCTAGTCCTCTGCAGTGGCCGCCGGTCCAACTCCCGCCTGTGGCCCATTTGCTGCGTGTCATCCCCTCTCTCTCTCTGCCTGCTTTCCTGTCATCTCTTCAGCTGTCACTATCGGAAATAAAGGCAAAAACCAAAAAATATATAGATATATTTTTTATTGCTTTATTGTTTGTATTGTTCCGTGACAAAAAGTATAGTGTGTAACCAGGGCACCATTGAAAATGAGACCTCGGTCTCAATGGGTTTCCCTGCTTAAATAAGGGTTAAATAAATAAATAGATTAAAAAAAAACAGTGGCCTGACTTTCGAGTGGCACCTGCCATTAGGAAACGACATGTGCCAATGAAAAATGACTGGTATATACCACTGAACCAGCAGCATATCACTGTAGAACAAGCAACATCCCACTATATACACCTGCGCTGCTGTCCACCAGGCTTTACTACTTGACAAAAAAATAAAAACAAATTGGTTTGCAGCTGAGATTTTTAAGAATGGTGTATGAAATATGATGCTTTCAGTACTCTACCAAGCTCCAAGCCCCCACCCCCAAAGTCCCTGTACATTTGGAGAGTACTACTCCCAGACCCCCAAGGACTTGTGGGGGGTAAAATAATGTCCCCGGAACTTCATTTCAAATGCGGCTCAAGTTCCTATGTGTATACTTTGACTAGCAAATTTTGTGCGTGAGGCTGTTCTTTAATCACTACTTCATGTTGTCACATTCAGTGTTTTCCATTGAGAAATCTTCAGGTCTGAAACATGCCTGTAGTGGGTGCTCAGATTTTAATTACTAAACTATTGCATCTCATTTTGTGTTTTTAATCACATTTTAATGATGTCTATAAAACACGCAATCAAGGGAACATATTAGATTCTCTCAATTGTTTGCTTGATTATGAGGTATGTTTAATTGACGGCTGTGTGATTAGCTATTGTTTTTGTTTCCCACTTATGAAATTCATAGTTCATCATTCACTGTAATTTGATGTCAAATATCGAAAGCAATATTATTGTAGTAGATGTGAGATTGGCCACCCCTGGTAAACGGTCCCCAGCCTGCATGTGGCCGGTGTGTTTTTTTCAAAGTTGTGCACTTTTGAATTGCATGTTCCCAACCTCATGTGCACCTCTCTCTGTCTCTCTCTCTCTCTCTCTCTCTCCCACTGGCTGACTGTGTGTCTGCTTGGCTGGCTGGGCTGCAGGTAGGGAAGCCCAGTAAAAGCAAGCACAATGTTCTGCCCCGAGGCAGCTTACAGTTCAAGTCACTCACAAAGGAGGACCACGGGGAGTGGGAGTGTGTCGCCACCAACGTTGCCACGAGCATCACTGCCAGCACGCACGTCCAAGTCATAGGTACCCAACGTGTACTCTGACGCACAAACACACACACACACATATATAACTGTATATATATAGAAACTTACTTAAATACATAAATCAATTTTTTTCAAGGGACAGAGCTGTAATGTTAACATCATTGAGTTAGCTGGCACAGTGATGTGGTTTTGCTGGTGTAGTAAGACGATAAGAAGAAAGTCGTTCCTACATGAACCTGCTCACAACAAGGTCTGTGGATTATCTTGAGTAACCGGGTCATGATTTCTGGAAGGAGACATCGCTGTAAAGTTTTTCAGTTGCATTTTTTTGGCGCTTTGAGCACCATAGGCCGAGTGCCATTTAGGCCCATTATATTGCAGAGAAGACAGACTGATATATCCAAAAACTCTACAACTCACACCAAAATGATCTGGATTGATAAATAACTCAACAGTTAAGAGAAAAAACACATATTTTTGATTTAGGTAGTATCCCTTTAATAACAGTTACTGTCTGTACACTAAGCCCTGTCACATTAATTATTATTGTTACGCCTTGCGAGCTCTCCAGGCGTTTACATTTTCAGTCATTTTTGAAACCGTGGGTCATTGATTTCAGACAGAGCTGGACAAAAGCGGCTTCTCATTTCTAGCCAACAGCTATCAATGCTGCCATCTGCAATAATATCATCTGTCAACTAACTTCTTTCTGTAGTAGAATCTAACGGAACTACTTTCTAAAGAAACTACTACTACTACTACTAAAGAAAGTAGTTCCTACACAACAAGGTCTGTGGCAACTTAGTCTCATTATATTGAAGAGAACGCAGACATCTCCATGGTTGATGTCTCCAAAATTCTGCAACCTAAACCGAAACTATCTAGATGTATAAATAGCACTACAGGTCAAGGGGAAAATATGTATTTTTGATTATGGGGTGAATTGTGCCTTTAACACAGGTGAGCATTTAACAGTATTGGTCTTGCCCAGCCTCCCCTCCAGGAGTAAAATGATTTTATTTCAGAATTAGTTAGGAAATGTTGAATTTCTAAAATATTTGAATGCCTCTATTAAATGCAGTCATTACTCTTGTCCTTGCTGATTACTGCACTTTCTCTCTGAATGTGAGCCAGTCAAATCAGAGCTATACAATGAATTGAACCGGCTGGTTTGTTGCTTTGGCTCCGGTTCAGTACCTAAACAATGGAACCAGAAATGCATATTAAGAGTTTTGGCTGAAAAAAATGAATCTCAGCACTTTTACTAACATTATTTACATTTGGCAGGTAACACCTACACAAAAACAAATTTGGGCTCTTTACCATTTTTCAAGATTACATTATTCATGCAACATTTCTTTCCTATTTTTCTCCTTTTTCTTCAGTTAGATGTTGCTTTGCGTTGCTGGTTGCTTAAAAACACATTACAGGGTCCAGCTCACAGTAACTGTATTTGACAAGTAAAGTGAATGTAGTGTATCGCAGCAGGGCTACTCGATGACTAATGTGCCCTTTTAACAACACCTTTCTCACTGCTTCCCCTCCCTGCAGGCACAAGCCCCCACGCCCCCACCAGTGTCCATGTGGCGGCGTCCTCCACCTGGGCGAATGTGTCCTGGGAGGCGAGCTATGACGGAGGCTTCCAGCAGACATTCTCAGTCTGGTACGGCCATGTGTGAGTCATCCCAGCATGCTTTGCTTCCTGCTTTTTTCTTCTTCCAATACTTCCTCTGTTGTTTCTGAACATGTCTTTTTCCAGGGTTGTGTTCAGAACAGTTGTGAAAGCGTAGAGATGGAAATGCACGGAGACCCAGTGTGAGTGAGTTTTCATCTCTAATCTTGGAATTAACGGAGGGGCGAGTAAGATCGGTTGCAACTAAACTGAACATGACCCGAAGTTCTCTGTCCTGCTGCTCCTGCTGCCGCTGCTGCTTTGCCGCTGCTTGACTGTGGGAAAGGCCTGGGGTGATGTTTCATTTATTTAATGACTTGAGGTTTTAGACATGACTGGCACAGTATAATCTTAATCATACAGAAGTGATTTTCCACTTGTTAACATGAAAAAAAATCTAAAGTATTGATTCAAATGTAGATGTTTCTCTGGTTGGCATCTTGCTGCTTATCCTGGGTTGTGATGCAAGAGGTTAAAGGGAAAATTCAGCAGTTTTCATGTGGCTGTCCAGTCTGTGTTGAGCTACACTGACCAAGAAAACGGTTATCTCAGCTTTGATTCCTAGGCTCTGCCTCTAGGTAGCTAGGGGGCATGCTAGATAAGGATGTTTGTCACCTAACGCTACGGTATGTTTTGGCTAACAAAGTAATAGTTAACGACTAAGTGGAGCAAAATGGGCGTGTTATCAGCTTAAGTGCAATGCATCCTGGTACATGAAGGCACTGCCATCACGGCTCCATGAGGAGAAGTCTGTTTTCTTGGTCAGTATAGCTGCACTGAGAGATTTATTGCTTCGGCTGACATCCAGAAAGAAGTGCCCAAAGAGCCTAAATAAAGGAGTAGTGGTCAAAAATATCAATATAATAAATATCAATGCTAAATATTGCAAATGCTTTAAATACTCATTTTTCGCAGTATTGACACTGCAGTGCCCACATACTCCCGTCTTCTCTCACTTACTCAGCGTGCCGTCTTCCTCTCGTCACTCGTCTCATTTGCTCCGGTTTATTGTCGATTGTCATTATATAGCCTTGTTATACTTATCCTTTAAAAAAAATCTTAAGTTTTATGCCCTCAATGTTGAGCCAGTTTTCCTCCGTGGTATCGAAAATTTTCAAGGAATTGTATTGAAATGAGAAATTCCAGTATCGTGACAACACTGTAAAGGAGTATGACGTACTGTTTTAACCCAGGTCTACACACAAGCCATTTGCATTTTGGCTGATGGGTGTGTGAGCAAAAAGTTTTCAGCAAAGCTTCATATGACATGTGCTCAAAAACAGGGCAGACAGTGGTATAAAGTAGTTATGGCAGGCCCTGGTGTGCGCCATTTATTAGTTAGGAAGCAAACGCTAACACGCACACACCGTTAGGCCTATATCGTATATTTCACCAACAATATTTTGGCTTTTACAGTCAAATTATTGGCTTTGGAGAAAGCAGAGAGGTCAGAGAGAGAAGTTTCAGCACCATGGATAGCGCTCTGATGGTCAAAGTCATCACATTATCAAATACCATTGACATCAACATGTATATTACCCAGTAATCATCATTGCATATCTGTATATGACTGAAAAGAAACAGAAAATAAGAAATTAGTCATTTCATTGAATATAGTTTTTATAGTTTATGCAGAGTAAGCCTTTTTTTTTTCATATACACCAAATGGCATCACTTTAAATTTAACAGGAGTTCCTCTTTGAACACCAGCATATTTCTGAGATGGCACTATTTATATTTACATTTATTTTTATATATCTATTGCTCCAGGACCTGCTCTCCTTATAGCCTTTTACTTTTTTTAAGAGCTGCTGTTGCACATGTTAATTTATGCACGTTTAGGCAAGAGTGTATGTACAAGTGTGTATGATCTATGTTTTATGTATACGTGTGACGTTATTGGCCAGTATGTTGTGTGATGCTGAGTCCAAAACAAATTTCCCTGCAAGATGATAAAGTATATCTTACCTTACACTGTGAGAGAATACAGTATTGACTACAGTTGTGTATCACAACTAACAAAACAGTTAAAGTTCTTGCTTTAGCGTTCATTTTAACAGCTTTAACATTCTGCTGCACTAACCTGCTCTGTGTTACAGTTCACGTTGTGTGTGACCAGCTGTGATTTCAGCAGTCTTATGGATCACTTTGTAGCATGAAAGGAGGCTGTTTACAACATCAAACACTGCCCTGTGTGAAACTGTGATCTTTGTTAAACATCTGCAGTGTAACTGATGAATCAGGATCAACTAAAATAAGCCAGACTCCATTTATTGTGAGCCATCATGCTTTATTAAAACAGCGTGGGAGCTACAGAGCAGCAGAAATATAAAATATAAAAAAAAGCAGACAGCCGCTTTAATTAATGATATTCCTACTGACAGCAAACATCAGTGAGTGATGCGAGCAGCAGAGCGGATTTGGGATGCATCAATCTCAGTGACATTTCTCAGGTGGTCCCTGCCTCTGAAGTCCTGCTGCTGGTTTAAAAAAAAGTGCATTTTAACGTTTTGTTCATGCTGCAGATAGAGCAGCTTTCCAAATCCTGTCCAAGCCTTCATTGCTAAAGCACACACACACACACACACACACACACACACACAAACACTCTGATACTCTCTTATTATTGTTTAAAATACTACAGGGTACCAGTCCAAATATCTTACAGGAAAGGAAGCTGTCACACATGCTAAATTCCCTCAATACAAAGCTGTTTAGCTGCCAAGCACATCTAAATTGGATTAGCATGACCAATTTTATGGAAGTCTACTTTGGGCTAAGTTAGCACTGTGCAGCTGAATTATGCAGGGAAAAAAACAATCTATATTAACAGCAAAATAAGACTGTGTCAGCAGATACTTAATATAAAGAACTCAGTTTTGGGCTGGGAACAAAAACACTTTCCCTGGTGATATATTGATACTTCATGTTCACAAATAATCTTAGTAGGTGACGTGCTCCGTTGCCTGACAAATGTTACATAAATGCTATCTAAACATAAAGGAACTTCTTTACTATTACTGTATATTGTCAGTAGGAGTGTTGCAGCTGTGTGTGCAGTTTTCTGCTTGTTTGGTGAAGGTGTAGTCAGCGCTGAATGTATGGCATGGGCAAACGGCAAACTGCAAAGCTGAGCGCAGCATGGGCTTATTACCATTAAATGTTGTGAATGAAGTGAACGTTTAAAAACTCAAAGAAGAAATATTTAATTTTACAAATCAGTAATGCTGAGTCAGTGATAGAAGTAGATATAGCAATACTTTTTTGGAGGAACAGCCAAAATCAAAAATGAACTAAGTAACTTAATGAATAAATTAATATGATATAATGAATATTGAATGCTGCAAAATAATATTAATGTAAGCATTAATTCATTTATAATAGTTATAATTTATAAAATGTTATATAAATGTATCTTTTATTTGCATCTGTATTTATTTTTATTTATTTATTTGACAAGGACAGTCCACAGCTCCTTGGCTGTACCAAAGTTAGCTATAAGCTAATTTTCATCTGTAGTCCACTGTAATATAAAAAGACAATTATAAGACAGGACATATTCATGTTACAACAGATTCAGCAACAACAATAGCAAGATTTTACAACTTTAAGACAACGCAGCAACAGCAAATTTACATTTGTTCCCCATTAACATCAGAGTGTTCAGATCGACTGTACATGCCTTCCTCCCACACTGGGAGTAATCATTCAGAAATAGATACATTTGGGGAAATAAATACAGGGGAAAATCCAAAGGAAACATAATAAAGAAATAAATATATAAATTCAAAAATTGATGAATAAATAAATAAAATGAAAAGTTAAATAACTCAATAAATGAGATAATATTGTAATATCTCATTAAATGCAGCAAAGATCATATAAATGTAGGCTTTAATTAATTTATGACATTTATAATTCATTAACTGATAAATACATTTATATTTTTCTTTTGTTTGCATGTGTATTTATTTATCCTTTCCCCCTATTTATTTATTTTCCTGTTTAATTTTCCATTTCATTTATTAATTTTTACATGTATTTATTGATATATTATTTCCCTTTGCATTTCCCACCTATTGATTTACCTAAACCTACTTATTTTTTTATATTTTCTTTTTACATTTTTGAAATGCATTACTGTGTCATTATGCAAATGGGGGGGCTGTCATTCAAGAGGTCAACTTTGTGTCCATTGGTTGATCAGTATTAATGTGTTTAGATCAACTATACATGCCTTGTTCCCACACCGGTGGCAATAATACAGAAATAAATAAGTCTGGGGAAATAAATATGGAGAAAAATGCTAATTGAAAATAATACAGAATTAAATGCATAAATAAATAAATTTAAAATTGATTAAATAAAAAGGAAAATTAAATTGGAAAGTAAATAAATAGGTGGATTAATACAAAGGTAAATAAATTCAAAAGTAAATCATAACATAAATGTGAATTTATTTATTTTATAAATTGATAATATGCATGTTTATTTTTAGTATTATGCACTTATGCACTTATTGGCATGTTAACTTATTTAATGAGTCATTTATTCATTTATTTTTGATTTTGGCAGGTTCAGTCCTCCATATACATTGTGATATATTATACTTGGCTAAACTGTGACTTCAGACTTTAGATCGTATCTCTGTACATCGTTAAACTTTTATTTTATCATCGACATGAAGTCGGCCTTTACTTCCCACTATCTGCCTGCTCACCTCTCCTCCTGACTCCCGCACAGGCTGAAGAGGGAGCATTTAGGTCCACATGACTGGCTTTCCATACCTGTGCCTGGAGGCCACGACTGGATGGTGGTGCCCGGCTTGGAGCCAGAGACAACATACCAGTTCAGCGTCCTGGCCCAAAACAAGCTTGGCACAGGCCCCTTCAGCGAGGTTGTCACTGTGAACACACTAGGTAAGTGTACTCACTGCTGCTTGACTGGAATAAAAGGATCCAATAATAAAATGGCTCTGGCAGGCAGGCGGGCAGCTAAAATGACCAGAAAGCCTGTCAGCTGGAACAAAAAATCATTCGAATCATTTCTATTTCTTTCAAATCGGAAATGTTTTTGTTTTGTTCTGTTTTAGAAGGATCACAAACTTTGATTCATGAACATTGAAGCTTTAACCAGGTTTCAACGTTATTATAATTTTTTTTTTTTCACTTGCCTGTCAGGCAGGTGGGTTAGAAATCTACTTGTTCTAAGTCAGTTTTTACTTGCCCAGAGATTGTTTTATTTCTTAGGGATTACCAAATAACAACAAAGACTAAAGTTTGCCATATTTAATCTACACTGTAAAATAGATAGTTGAGACGACTTAAATTTTCAAGGCAATGCACTGCAAGAGATTTTTGAATTTTGAGTCCAACTCAAACTCTTAAGGTTTGAAATGAATTTTAAAAAGTTTTAATCCTTAGTTGAGATAATTTACAAATCTTTGAGTTTTAGATGCTCAAAAAAAAATAAAAAATTGTTCACAGTGAGCTGCAAACCTGATTTGTCTTTTTTTTAGTGCCTGAAAAATTAAATAGTTTTAATTGAAAATCTTAAAGTTTTAATATTTACTTCCACTTAAATTAATTTACTCAATATTTTATATGCCAATTGTTTATTTAATGCAAAGTTTGAGTTTCTATAACTCAAAGCTTTAAGTTCATCTAAAAAAGAAGTGTAGGGCGTGTTACAGTGTAGGGCTGCAATACTTAAAAAATGTCAGAAAATACCAAAAAAAAAATGTCCATCCCAGTTTTTCCAAGTCCAAGAGGATGTCTTTAAATGTCTCATTTTGTCAAAACCTAAAAATATTCAGTTTAATGTGAGGGGGGAAAGGCATATCTCCATATTTGAGAGGCCGTAAACAGCATTTTCTGCCATTTTGCATGAAAATTACTTCAACAATAAATTGATTAGGAAAATATTTTAGTAATTTAATTCTTTTTTTTACCACTTGCCTGATTAGGCACATGAGTTGCAAGATTTACTTGCCCCTAAACAAGCCTTATTGTTGAGTCCTTCATTGAAAATTCTATATGAGTAATGTGTCCTTAAACAAGAAAAAAACAATGTTGAACCACCATGTAAAGTGCTGAGGTTATTACAAACATAAAAGAAATGTTGTCTTTGACTAAATTAACATTCCGGACAAGGTTTTGCACTACAGCAGTAGAGCAATAATCTTAGAAAGTTCTGTGCTATAAATGAAGTCTGACAAGTGAATGTTTCACGCCTCAGCTCTGGAAAATCCAAACAACACCCTCTGTGTGAGTGCTGGTCATGTGATGTTTCACAGACTGAAGGATTCAGCTGCTTCTCAGCTGCGGAGGATCACGCTGATGTTTTATAAGCTTTCATTTTCATCTTGCCTTCATGACTACAGGTGTTTAGTCAGAAACTTTAAAGGAATGTTAACTATGATTTTGGTTCAGTGAACATTGTTAGACATTGTCAGCCCTTCTAATGGCCACTATGAGACAGTCGGTGAGTAATAAGTTAAAGTACAATATTACTGCGTTGTGTTACTTTCACCAAAATAACCACAGAAATGGCTTCAACTAGGAATTATAAAATGAAAGAGGTTCATTTTGTTTCATAGCTGTATCCCCTCAAATGCCCCTATACTGCAAAACTTAGCCATAAAAAGACATTTCAGTCATTCCTGTCCATCCCCCCTTTTTTTACTTGCATGTCTCATGCAACAGATATACTCATATTAATCTATGCAGCTCACTGCAGCGGTTCCATACAGGCTCATGTCTCAGCTGTGTCTCATGGACGTAACCACAACTGAAGCGCTTATATATGCTTCAAGTCAAATATTTTTTTGACAATACATGCCTAAATGTGCAGTTGATGCCCCAAAAAAGACACAGAATAAATATTTGTATCTACATTTTATACCCAAGGCAGAACAGAGTGTGATGCTCTCTGCTCCAATTTGTAATATAGATTAATGGAGCAACGGTCATTATTTCCCATCATGCCTACTTGTTGGTAGTGGTATTTGCCATTTTTGGTGAGGTGGCTGTTGTGTTTATTGACAACAGCTTTATTTTGTTACAGTTTCACACACTTTCTGGCCCCTCACACTTCTGAATATAGAATAGAATAGAATAGAATAGAATAGAATAGAATAGAAATACTTTATTAATCCCCAAGGGGAAATTCATTTGTCTGTAGTAGTAGTAGTAGTCAGAATATGAATCTGGTGCCATTACTTGACATAGTAAATGTAATAATATTACCAAAATCTTATTAGTCACCTCTTGTATAGTCAAGTCAAGTTAGTTTATTTATATAGCACTTTTAAAAATGACAGCTGTTCAGCCAGAGTGCTTTCCAGTGAAGGCATATGGGTTAATATCTGCCTCAGTGCAAGTGATAGAAGGAATAGATAGAATAATACACTGCTAGCAACAATACAAGA
>JAJHUR010112466.1:0-13976 GCA_027495735.1 Lutjanus campechanus | reverse complement strand
CTCCACTGTAAGGGCACCCTAGAGGGCAATTCATCCTGTTCTGTCCACTGTTGGGGCACTAAATCACATTTCATCATGTTTTCTTCATTGGAAGGGCTCTCCATCGTGTTTTGTCCACTGGAAGGGATACTAAAGGACACTTCATCACATTTTTTTCTACTGCAAAGGCACCCTAAGGGGCATTTCACATTTTCTCCCCTAGAAGGCACCCTAAAGGGCATATCATTGTGTTTTCTCCACTGAAAAGGACCCTATAGGGCACTTCATCACAGTTTTCCTACTGCAAAGGCACCCTTGAGGAAATTTCATCACATTTTCTCCACTGGAAGGCACTGTAGAGTGCACTCCATCACATTTTCACCACTGGCAGACACCACAGAGGGCACTTCATTGCATTTCTTCACTGGAATGGACCCTAACAGGCACTTGATCCCATTTTCTTGATTGTAAAGGCACCCTTGAGGGTACCTTGTTGTGTTTTCTTCACTAAGAGGCATCCTAGAAGGCACTTCATTATGTTTTATCCACGGCAAAGGCACCCTAAAGGGCACTTCATCTCAGTTTTTCTCCTGCAAAGGCACCCTTGGGGAAAATTCATCACATTTTCTCCACTGAAAGGCACCCTAAAGGGCACTTCATCCCATTTTCTCCACTAAAAGGCATCCTAGCGGGCACTTTATCACGTTTTATCCACTCTAAAGGCTCCCAAGAGGGCACTTTTTATTATTTTGATGATAGTCACTAAGTTCATTATCTATGCCCACTTATTCTTTGCTCGGTCGCCAGGGGTTCAAGTCAGTCCCAGCTGAAACTGTGTGAGAGGCGGCGTATGACAGGTCACCCATTCATAACAGGGCTGACATTTAGTTACTTTTTTTTAATTCGAGTTGCAGTTTCTATCATAACTGTTAATCAAATATAGCCGCGATGTGAATAAGCTGCAGGTGGGTGGTGACGATAAACCCTCTCTTCTGGACGTTGGGTGCAATGCTCAAGGGCATCTCAACAGTAGATATCGGAGGACGTGATGACAAGAGTGTGTCATCGGTCTGCTGGTGTGCTCCAGTGAGGTGATCTGGTATTCACAGCCTGTACCGCGTCCCATCAGTCTGATTGATCTGATCTGTGTCTCAAGACACACACAAACGCACGGAAAAGCATTAACACGCTCATATTCTAGCTTGGAGTGAAGAACAAACACACCTACACGCACGCACGTATTCATAGAAGGATTTGAGTATAAAAGGCCTGAAGAGTCATCTCTCTTTAGGGCAAACATATCGACCGGCTTGATTCATAATGTTTGATTCATAAGACTGGTTTCATACGCCTCCCTAAAATATTGTATTTCTTCTGACGGCCGTGTCTTTTTTAACCCTTTTCCAACAAGGTGTGCACTGCTCCTTCAGAACCAGGTATTGATTTTTTTCTTTTAAACATTACTATATGTTAAACAGACATGGTTGGCTGCATATATGATTCTACATCTATTCAGCATCAGTTTATATTTATCACCCTTCTTTTTATTCTTATGTTATTGTAATTTTTGATCAATCTCCGGCACAAGAATGTTGTTCAGGATTAATAAAGTTCTGTCTTATCTTATCTTATCCATATAACCAGCCGTTGGTGATGCATTAATCTTTCAGCTTACAGGAGACCATTTTCCTTATGAAGAAAGTCTTCTTTTCATGGTGCTGAGCAGCTTCACTGGGACGGCTCGGCTTTCGTGCCTTGCTCAAAGGCAACACAATGAGTCACCGTCTGACAAGAAGACGTTTAACCTTCACTGTTGCCTGCTAGCATTTCCGCAGCACTCCTGAATAATAAACCCTCCTGAAATCAAGCAAAAATGCAGACAAAGAAGATCCAGGAAAGGATTGTGAGTCTGCAACTTTATTTTAAAACCTACCATATAGCAGTACGTAAATGTGTATAGCAGTGAACAGCCATATTTTAGTGTGTTATGTTATAAACCTTGGTTTTTGTCTACCTCTACCAGTTAAGTGTTACTAGCGAATAGCACCTGAACGTTGGAAATTTCTCATCCAATATGAAATGAGATGCGACAAAGGAGCCAGATGGAGCAGATTGTCCAGAGAGTCTAAACCCAACAATGGAAGTCTTTTCTGTTTTGAACAGAAGATCTGGCAACTTGAGGAACAAGACGCAGCTGTGCCTTCAAAATGATTTTTTAAGATGAATTTATATGAACCTCAAGAAGTGACGCTCCTGCGTGCGTGCATGTGTGTGCTACACTGTAACAGGAAAACCCGCATGACATGGACACAAAAATAAGAATCCTTCTGAAGAATGAAACGATGGACTCTATGTGCTAATGGAAAATGCAGCAGATCAGCTTAGTCTCTGTCTGTTCTCGGAGACACACAGCCTGATTTTTCTTTCATGAGACATACATTTCACAAGGATTAGTACTTTGCATTATGTTCAAAACAATATTTCAGTCCGCTGCAGCAACTTAAAACCATGAAGCACAAAAGTGTTCAAAAGTTTTTTTTTTGTTTTTTTTTTAAATAATTGTGTTTTCGTGCTGTAATGTCACGTGTTGTGTAAGTAAAAAACGTCTGACCAGCATGTGACCAGCATACAAACAGTAGCTAGAACGTGAGTGAGACATGTCAGCAGCTCTGTCAGCATGTCAATCTATGCAGTTAATTTAAACTTAATTTTGAATGTCTGAATATTGATGATTGAACAAAAATGCTGCTTAAGGTTTTGTGTGTGAAAATTGTTGAGGAATTTTCCAACTTTAGGTATCATACAGAGGCTTGGAGTCATTAAGAGGCCTACATTAATGCTTAACAGACACACCGTCTCTCTTCTGGACAGTAGATGCAGCTGTCTTCTCCTTTCAGATAAACAAGGGAACAATTTGATAGTGTTGCTATGTTGGCTCAGGTCGGAGAGGTGTTTGCCTCGTCTCTCTGAATGGAGAAGACGTAACTGTAATCTGGTTTGGGAAACACTGACCCTGAACTGTGGAGCCAAGGGTGCTGAACTGTGGTGTCAGACCTTGTGTATTCATAATTCCCATTTTTGGATTTGCAGACCAATAGGCTACTTCTACATGCTGTAGATGTGTTGGGTCTGACTTTATTTGCACATCTGTGACTGTTTTAAAGACTATCCCGGATGGAAACTCCAGAATTGAAGGGAACATACTGGACTCCTGTGGACCTTCTCCCTTTGATTTATGGGGAAAAAGATCAAATCTGCAATAAAAATGTTTAAATAAAAAGAAGCAACGTCCTGGAACTAGAATATTTGTTTCACAATTTGATGGTTGAAGACAGCTAGGTGAAGCAAAGTGCATCATAGGAATGTATTATTAACAGCTTACTTGTTGAGAGGGAAAAATATTAGCACTGGTATCAGCAGGTACTGAAGGTTTCAAGATTGTATCAGCATTGAACATGAAAAAGTGGTATCAAGCCATCCCTAGTTTCAATGTCTGTTGATATAATGTCATTATGGCTGGATTTAATTGAGGAAGGTTAAGAGTTGCTGAGTATTAATTTGATTTTAGCGAGCTGCATTCATGGTCTTGTTTAAGAGCTTTAGAGAGACTGGGTTTGATTAGTTGCTTTATGCCGATGGAATTTATTTTGTATAGTTTGGTGACCATGGGAAGTTATATTTGGTGCAGTGGAGAGATGTGTCTCAAGTTGTCTAGTGCCCTTACAAAGACTGTCATTGGTATTTGAACCAATGACGGCATTTAATATGACATGATCTAGAATCTCTAGACTACTGATGTAATCACAGGGACACATATTGAAAATTTAAACCCACTGAGCTAATTTACAGTTTTATTGTATGTGAATGTGGCATAAAGAGAAATTATATTCCTAAATATGTTTCCATAAGTGTATAATCACTTAAAAAAGAAGAACTGTTGTGGTTTTAGAAAGAGACAAATGCGTATCCTCTTCCTTGAAGGCTAAGTTGCACATTTTGTGCAAGCTTCATGGCCACTGTAGGTTTTACTACACAGGTGGAAGGGGACAGACAACCCTAACCCTAACTCTGACCCTTACATATAAACTGTCTTTCATTGTGCCATTGTGTATTTTAAAACGTGGTTTCAAAGTTCAATCCAGCATAATAACCTCCACACAATAACCATGTCCTGCCATTCCAATTAATGAGGATGCTGCAAAGTGACATCTGCCCCTCAAACCGACATGCCTCAGTTAGTAAAAAAATAAGGGGCACTCCATGAAGCAGGATTTCAACAACAGCCACAATGAGACTATGCTGAAAGAGTGACAGGACATCAGAGCAAATTCAAAGGAGGGATTCACAAGGAAGTATAAGGCACTCTGCGGGTGGTTGTCAGTCTCAGCATGTGAACGAGAAAACGCTGGATTCCAGAGGAGCGAAAAACATGTAGAATGACCTTAAAAGCGAGGAAGGGGAAGCTGGAAATGACTGGAAGGACGGAGGAATGAGGACAGGGACATGACAGGCGTTTAGAGACTAAGCACAAGAACAAACATGCCGACAGAAACTCAAAAAGGACAAGAGTAATTCTTAGGAGGACGATGAGGTTTACTCACAGTCGCATAATAAGAAAAGGAAAAGATGAATTTCAAGATGTTCTCAGAAAAGAGGCAGAAAAGAGACCGCAGAAAACAGAAGAGACGCTTTGTTGGGGCTGAGTTTCTCCATTCAGATCCTCTCTTCTCAAAAGTGTGATTAAATGAGGGTTGACTCACGACTCACCTCCCTGGGTTTTAGTTCCCCTGTTCTGAAGAGCACATGAGGGGAAATGTGTGTTTTTTGGATGACAAAAGTGCTGCGGAGGAATTCTGGATGCAAAACCGGAGGATAAAACTGTCTCTTTATGATTACAATGGTGATTACAAAGACTCAGAAACCTCTATTGTTTTCATTGAGCTGCTTGGTTTATATACAAAAAGGCCTTAAAATAATCAGAAATGTCTTCTAATTAGCGCAATAAGCAAACCACAGCTAGCCATAAACCCATAAGAGGCTTAGTTTCCTATGGTAACAACATGCACATGGCACTAGACCACATGATACCATCTTTACTTGGAGAAAAATCATTTTTCTTTCGTCACTGTAATGACTGAGATGCCTCATCTGCACAGTGAAGTAGGTTTCCATCTGTGCTGCAAGGAAAAGAAGGGCAACTCTTCATTTAACTACTAAACTGGGAGCTTTTACCAGCAGAACTGGCCACTTTGTACCACCATGTGAATGGTGAAATTGCTCTTAGCATGGTGGAAACAAGCCCCTTGACAAGTGAAAGCCTCCTTTAGACTGCGCGGCGTCATGATGAAAAGACGCTGTTCTGGCTCAAGATGTTCAACTCATAGATGTTTTTGTCAGAGAGCAGCAAGAAGGTGTGAATGGGCCCGGAAAAAAAAGCACAGGAAGAGGCAGAGCAACAGGAGAAATTGGACTTTACTGAGCCAGATTTCTGCTATACTTACAAATAATCTATCATGATTCTCATGAGTTTAAATTTTTAGATTTAAGGTTAGTCAACTAAGTATAAAAGTAAAGTATTTATGTTAAAATAGGAAGATAAACTGTACCATCTTTGTTGTAATTTTTCTACTTTTGAAGAAGAGTTAGACCTTTTACTCAAAAAAACTAAAACTAAAAAAAAGAAACAGAATCTGTCCATTCAAATGAATGGCAAACCTGAATATTATTGTAAGGAAAATAAGGAAACAAACAGTGGGTACTATTTAAATTTATTCTGACTGTTACATATACAATCAGTTCATTATGCATCATATTGATTATTATTACACAGATTACTCATCTCAGGAGACTCTGAAGATACTATTTTGTGGAGATGATTTAAATTTTGTTAAAATAATACGTACAATGTGCTTCACTGAAGTCATTTAAATGAGTTAAACATTATGAAAAATGCATAAACCTGTGCTTTTTGTTAAAAAAAAAGTCTCTTAAGACTATTTATTGTCCATTTTTACAATAAGGTGGGTGGTTTTCCAGGGACAGATGCATATACATATAATGACATTTTTTTTTATTGTTAACAATTGAACAATTTATGAGTATATTTAGAATAAAAATCCACAATTACTACATATATATATTTTTTTTCTTATGTGTTTGAAAGATAACTGGGCTTCTGATTGGATTAATCAAGTACAACTCAATCCACTTACGTAAATCACTTTATTTAAATTGAAAATTCAAAATACATTGTTTGTGTAGTTGATTAAATGGCCCGTTGTATTGCAGAACAACCTCCTAGTTTAACTTTTATCCAATTGGTGAATGTACTGGGAAGCTTAGAAACATTCCTCGTAATTTCATTTCAAAACATATTAAGATAAATTTAATTTGAAGCAAATGAGCAATATATTTTTTATACAGCTCATTTGATGATGTCCCATGAAGTACACTGTAAAGCTGTAAATATCTCTGTTTTTTTATAATGGTGCTGATGAGCAAAATATTATCATAACTACAAGAATCGATAACCAGAAAGACCAAGGCCGGGGAAAAACTAAATTATTTTTTTAACATCTCATCAATTGGATTTGGTTAGATAAAATCTTAATTAAAATGAAAATCACTCACAACAGGAATCTAAAATTACTGCTGCCTATTTCTAGTTGGTGTGATGGCTTTAGCAGAGGCTGTAGAGTCAGAGAGGTGGGTGAAGTTTGTCCAGAAGGGACTGGTGTTTTCAGATGTGGTCCGTACTTTTGTGTGAATGTAATTCTGGTCAAACTCAGTGTCTTCAGAGGAGGGTTGCCAAGAGGGACATGACAGAAAAGCTTCAAAATATCAACCTGCACACATGCCAACATTCACATTCACACGGAAACTGCCATGCAAGGTGACAAACAGCTCATCGGGAGCAGTTAGGGGTTCAATGTCTTGCTGAAGGACTCTCACCCAGGACAGTCAGTGCTGACTTCTTTTTAAGATGTCACATAAGTTACATACTTGCGTAACTTTTACGAATGTGAACATACATAAGTAACGTACTTATTTTAACCCAAAGCATGATCTTGTCCTCAACATAACCAAGTAGTTTTTTGTGCCTTTATTTTAAAAGTCTGCCTGGACGTTGCATATTTATTATTGCTAACTTGATTGCAGAGCCCTCCACGTGCATAACTCACAGGATGGACTACTTAACCAAGGATGCACCCGACTCTGAATATCTCATCAACAAAGCACAAATAATGTGATGAAAACAGATATTTCTTCTGTCTGAAGTTGCTCATTATTATACAGAAAAACTCAAGCTCCACAACATAGTTAGAAAAGGTTTCATCTGCCTTAATCAGTCACTGATTCAATCACTGAATACTTGTAAACTGAAAGATACTTTTATATACTTGTATATCTTCATTGTAGAGTTTGTATTTCCAATGGAAAATAGATTTTTTTGATTTATAAAACATGTTTTTTCAGTTCCTGGGCTGATTAATTTTGCTAATAATAAAGAGAGAGAGAGGGATGAAAAGTACAGTATGTTTAAGTATCATATACCGATGTTAAATCATTTTAATGCTTTGCAGGAACAACATTTGCATTATCGATGAATATTAGGTTTCGAACATCTGTCCGATTGAACGTGACACTGGTGTCATGTGGTATAAACATCATGGTTTGAAGCAAAGGGCCACTAACCAAGCTGCCGCATATGACAAGTTTTTGTCAAAGTTTTTGTGAATGTGTTGCCTGCACCATGCCTGTAGAGGTCAGTGGCTGAGGCTTCCCTGCAGAGTCAGTATGGCGATTTCAGACCACTCTAAAGAAAGACATAGCTTGGTGAACGGTGATGTGAGACTGCAGCTGAAAGTTTGGTGCAAGTGGGCAGTGATTTGGCATCTGAAGCTACGATTACCTCATCAACAAGTCACAGGAAAGAAAGACTCGTGACATATTTGCTTTTTAAGACAACATGCTAACTTAACAATAATCTAAAAGACCCATACTGTTATTTAATACCGCTTTACCTGCGGAATCTGAGCTTGTGTTTGAAGCAGGAAAGATGCACCCTCTTAACTGCATTAAACTGCTTGGCTCGGCAGAATGGTGCAGCAGTGGTGTCAGCCAAATCAGTATATACCCAGCAGGTGAATTAAAAATCTATCTTTATGGAGCAACACATTAGCCAACACTCACATTACCATCCTTCACATAAAGATCTACTTTATAAGAAATGGGGGAGATGGGGGGAGGAAAGGAGGTGCTGGGATGTAGTATATAACCCTCAGGTGAATTAAGTCTTTATAGAGTGCTGCATATTAGCCAACATTCATATTAGCATCTGCCTCCTATAAAGAAGAGTGAAAGGAAATGTTAAGGGAGGAAAAGGCAGAGAAAAGATACTAAAGGATGATTTATGTACAGTGGGTGAATTAAAAGTCCATCTTTACAGGGTAACATATTAGCCAACACTTACATTATCATCCCTCACATAAAAATAATTTATAAGGAGAAGACGAGAGGTGGGAGGAGAAGAAGTGAGGAGAGGAGATTATAGGAGGATGCAGTTGCACTTTGAAGAGGTATTGCTAAAGTTAAAAGCTGATATTTATAGAGACAAGGATCAGAGCCAATATTCACATTTTATGTTCGGGGAATATTGAGTTTAAGGTAATATTTTCAGTGAAGGATGGGAGAGACAGGAATACAGAGGAACAGGGAGGAGTAGAGGAAGATGAAGGAGGGGGAAAAGAGGAAGAGACGGAAAGATCAAGGAAGAGCAAAGAGGACGGCGAAATGTCAAAGGGAGGGTGTTGATATGTTCTGACGGGATCTCTCTTGCAGAGCAACGATGCTAACTTAACCCTCCGTTTGAATCATACTTGGGACATGAGTTTCCGAGGCCTCTACATCATCAGTATAATAAGCACTTTCCTGAAAAGTCGGTGTACACAATCTGAAACATGTCTTCTGCCTTCTGGTGGATTATCAGTGAACTGCAGGCGGCAGCTGGCCTGTGAGTGCAAAATCCAATATGGCTGCTTTTATGTGCTAACTCATCTGTTTTTGACCTTGAAATCTTTGCTAAGCATTTACATTGTTACTAACATTTCAATATGCCTATTTACTGGATTGAACATCCTGTCCTCACCAGAAAAATGTGCACATTGGTTGCAAATGTAAGCAGCTCATTCTGACTGACATGTCTGTTTTTTTTATGATAGCGCCCCCTGGAGGAAATGGTAGGTACCACAGGACAAGTATAAAGAAAGATAAAGTCCGCATTTGGGGTGGATGGATGGCCCAAATAAACACAGGACGTTATTTATTTAAAGGTTTCAGTAACTTAAAATTCTATATGACCGCGTCACTTCTGTTGCGTGAGTGACATCATTTCCGACATGTGACATAACTTAGTTATTTTAACCCCAATCACGATCTTATCTTGATCTTAAGTAATTTTTTGTGTCTAAACCTAACCCAACTGTGACCGTTTTACAATGAAAGCCATGTGTGTTACTTACGTTATATAGTTAAAGTCCAGTAAGCCGGCCGCTGCTGGTACTTTTTCCGTTGCTTAGGTATGAGGATGCATTGCTATGGAAACAACTTAATATTTTGTCTCTTATCGTACAGTAAAATTCTGTGGAAAATGTGTGTATCAAATATGATACAGGTATATAATATTTTGAGCCCAAGCTCGTTAGTTCTAAAATAAACTAAAAGAAGTTTCTCTAGTTGAGAAAATTATTTGCAGTTCTGAGTTTTAGAAAGTCAAAAACAAAAAAACAATACAAAAGTGTATTTCAAAAATTGGCCACACCGAGCTGTGAACAAAAAGGTTTTCATCAAAAATATAAAAATATTAACCATTATTCACTTCAGTGAGTTTACACTCTTTTTTTTAAAAGTTAAATGAACTAAGAAAAATAAATTATCTCAACAAAAGCTAATTGGTAAAACTTTTTCAAAAGTTGAATTGGGTTCAAAACTCATAAGTCATTTGCAAGCTGCCTTGACATTTAAATTTAAATAAATTCCCTTGAAAGTTTTTAGCTTTTTAATTTTTACATTAAAAAAAATGTTTTTGTTACTATAATAAAAATTATTGCTATCAATGAAGTTTGATAAATGTTTGCCATATTAAGTATGATACAAGCAAAATATGATATGTAAATGAGGCTGTTTTTTGTAAAAACATCTACACTTTAATTTGAATTTTCTGGCAATTATTTGATTTATCAGGCTCTACAGGATTAAGAGAGAAAGATTTGTGGGGATGAATTGAAGAGAAAAAGAGTCATTTGAAATTTAGAGACGGACCGACAGGAAGCACAAAACCATGGAGGTCACAGCACTGAAGGAGTGAAGGAACAACTGGTCCACTGAGTGTCGTTCACGGAAAAAGAGATGGGTATGGAGAAATATTATCCAAATGAAAACGGGGTGATGAATTGGTCAAAAGCCTTGAAAAGTAAGGAAGGAATGATTAGAAGGAGGGGTGGCAGTGACAGAACGGGAGGTGAAGAGTTAGAGAGGGGAAGGTGCGTGATGAAATCAATCATTATCAAGGCCGTGTCCTCGCTGCACCTCCAGCAAAATGGAGAGTTCATTTTAGCTTGCCTCCTCGATATACTCTTCACGCCGCGCTCACAAATGTGCTACGCTAGAGGAGGCACATGGCTAAAATCGCTGTTGGATTCCCTGGAGCCACCGCGGTGCCGGTTATGGGTGAAATGGCCTGAATCCTATTTTGAGCGACGGGCCGCCTGGCAGCCGGCTGCAGCATCCACTACAACAGCGAGACAACAATGGAGCGTGGAGCCGGTGGAGGAAGTGAGAGGAAAAAGCACATTTTGTGCAATTTCCACATAATGGAAGAAGTCACAGCAAGGCTTCAGTTAGACTCACCAGGGCTTAATTTGTGCCTGATCCATCCAGAGTGTCATCCTGAGGGTACGGCACTACTTTTTGAAATGTTTCAATTGGTCTGTTCTGGCAGTCTTGTCTCATTTATTTATTTATTTAGCTCTACAGTTCTCTTTTCTAAATGTTTCATGTCAAGGACCCCCACAGTAGATGCACAGTGAACACAGACCCCCAGTTTGAGAGAATTTTGTCTTTTATAAATCCGAACCCGTTTTTATTTTTGAAAATAAAGTCTTCATAGTCAGTGATCAAACTGGGATTGTTATAGATTACAATCAATCACAACTGCCAACCATATTTCTCTCCTTGCTGTTCCAACTTCCAAAACATGTGACAAAATAAAAATAAATTAAAATATTGGGTTCTACTCCTTTTCCTGTGGAAACCCTATAACCCACACAAGGGCCCCTGTTGGTCCCAGGACCTCAGTATGAAAACCACTGCTCTATTTGGTGTTCTAAAAAAGGTGTTAATTAGAACCATAAAGGGTTATTGGGCTTGAACCGTTTTTGGTTCCTGGTAGAACCTTTTATAAAGTTTCTACTTGGAACCCTATCAGAGAGGTTTACCTAGAATCCAGCACACTGTAACAGCTTATACCCAGAACTGAATCTGTGAAAGGTTTCACTCCGAACATCCTATGACAAGTTCTACAGAGAACCTTTCTATGGTGTAGAGCACCTTTCCACCCCCTATGGGGAACCCAGGGGGTTTACCGGGAACCCTTTTATATAACAATGGTTTTACTGAATCTCAAACCCACCCAGGAGGTTCTTTTGAGAACCTTTTTATATTCCAAGGGTTTTATCTAAAACTGCTTGGGTGGGTTCTACCCAGAACCCTTTTAAAATCCAAGGGTTTTTATCTGTAACCCACTCAGGGGGTTTTGCAGAGAGCCCTGAGTCCTCAAGAACTGACCCACAGGGTTCTACTAAGAACCCTTTTATATTTGAAGAGTTTTCTCAGAAACCCATCCAGAGGGGTTTTACCAAGAACCCATATTTTCTAGAATCTGCCCAGGGGGTTCTACCGAAAACCATTTCATATTCCAGGTTTTACCTATACTGAGAACACTTTTACTGTACATTACGGTACAGAGAACCCTTGACAAAAGACTTTATCAAGGATCTCAGCAATCACTGACAGACCCTTTCCTGCAAATGGTTCTGAGTAGAACCTCAGTGCTTCATGCAGTGCTCTGTTGGACCCCTTATGTCTAAGAGTGTACTGTATGTACTTTTTATTTTAATTTATATTCCTTTAATGACTTTCTTTTTATTTACTATTTCGTGTATTTTGTTCCTTCTTTAAATTATAATTATTATATGGATGTGAAGCAAACAGAATTGCCGTTGTGTACAAAATGTGCTAAATAAATAAACGTGCTTGCTTATTCATAAATTGCTTTCTTGGCACAGTGACCTGTAGAGCCCCCTCTTTAAAAGTCGATGATTCGAGTCATCAGTTTTGCCAGTCGAATCCCAGCACTTTTGTTACTGTGCACAGAACACTGCAGGAGGAGCGGCACAGCAGGCTGTAAACTTTACAAACTGAATCTTGTCGTCTCAGAATGACTGAGCCGTAAAACTAACAGAGGCAGAAGTCGAGAAGAGTGATATAAACAGAGGGCAGCACGACTCGTGTCTGTTGGCTGCCTGGACACTCTCAGCTCCGGCGCTGACTGTCAATGAAGTCGGCTAAACTACTTCTGTACCAGACGTCGGTGCATCCTCCTACAGCCGCCCAGTGTGACTGAGTGCTGGGCTGACAGAGCTGTCAGCAGCCCGGCAGGAGAGGCGCCGTGTGCTGTCCTGCAATTTTATAACTGATCTGTGACCAGTGGGCGCACTTTTACTTTCTCTGTGAGGAAATCTGAGACTTGCACATAACAGATGATGAACAAAAGCATTAAAACTTGGTTTTAGAGGTAAAGAAGGTAACTTGTATTGAAGAAAACACATATAATAAGTTATATATGTAGAGAGAGAGACCAATAAAGTATAAACCAATAAACCACAAATTAATTTACTGAAGATGACCCCTTGCCTGTCAGTAAGACGTCACATTTGGGTATAGGGTAAAGTTTTACAAACTTATTATTTATTTTCATTTCTGCTCTAATTCCCACTTGCTGATATAAGCAATAATACCATTGTCATCAATTTTGTTCATCAGCACTGTCATAACTGTTAGCTGAATAGCCAATCTGTGTCGCCATAACTGTTTGCAATAAAGTACAACAACTTCTGCATAATTGTTGACAATAATTCCCATGGTTATGATGCACTGCTTCAAGCTGTTATATTTTCATTGACACTTTATCCCAGAGTGACAGAAACTTAAAAGGGGTTTAATGTCTTGCTTAACGACAACCACTTCATCTACTTATTGGTAAAATAGCTGCTGCAAGGGATCAAATCTGGCAGAACCTATCAGCCAGAGGACGTCTTTGTAATCGGTACCAGAGCCTCTGTGTTTTATCGATAAAGAGGAAGTGCAGGAGAACATCGACTGGTCTGGATTTGATGGGTCACAGGAGACAATAAAATCCTCAAAACCACAGAGCAGTGGTTTCTACCTGGGTCCTATGATGTACATACATGTTATAAAGATTTAAGGTTGAGTACATTATAATGCCCATAGCCTTATGATTTTCAATTATCTACAGAATGGGTTCCCAACCTGGGGTCCGGGCCACCTTTAGGTGGGCACCAGAAATCACAGGGGGACCCCAAGGTCCTCAAAATCAGATTTATGCTCTTGCACCCTTCGTGCACCCTTTCCTAAATCAAATTTAAGCACTTTTCAAGCATTTTAAAGCATTTTAAAGCTTTCCCAGCCCCAGCTTTTCTTTGAGGAGAGGCTCCAAGGAAAAATAGGCTGGGAACCACTGATCTACAGTGATGTCATTGCACATCACAAACCATCACCTTCTGAAAGCTGATTTTAAACATTTGAATGTAAACGATGCAAAACCTTCCACCTCTCTCTCTCTCTCTCTGCTGCCTACTGTATCATTCTGCTAAGCCCCGCCCTTCAAATGACGAACCAGATTTGCGCACAAATTTTGC
>JAJHUR010112465.1:0-16979 GCA_027495735.1 Lutjanus campechanus | reverse complement strand
AATGCCTCCACACAGTATTGTATGCATATCATGCCATTTGTTATACATGATTAGATGCATTTTGGGTTTACATTCTGTTTATGGGACACAAACAGAAGATGACTATTTTTTACTATCAGCATGTTAAAAATGTGGTTATTATGGATCATTTGTATTCATTGCATCTGTTGTACAGCTATGGATGATATCAGTTTTTGAAATAAACCCGTTCCTCCTAAAATAAAAAAAAGTCTGAGTAGTGTCTGAGAGTTGTTGCTTTTATTTTCACAAAGAATCAGAAAACAAATGCATATTGTGTTTCTGTGGGGTTTGTCTGCGCAACGGAAAAACTGTCAGAACAACTTCAACTGTCTTTTTTTAAATTCATGATATGAGAGGCAGCATTGGGAAGTTGCTATCTAACTAAACTTAAAGGGACAGTTCACCCCAAAATCAAAAATACATATTTCTCCCTTGGCCTGTAGTGCTATTTTCCATCTAGATTTTTTTGGTGTGAGTTTCAGAGTTTTGGAGATATCAGTCGTAGAGATGTCTGCCTTCTCCTCAGTATAATGGGACTAAATGTCACAGCTTGTGGTGCATTGATTTTTTTTTTTCCTTTTTTTTTTTGTTTTTGGTGCTTTGAGCACCACAGAACTAGTGCCATTTAGTGATTTCTCTGAAACTCACACCAAAAATTTCAGATGGATAAATAGCACTACAGGCCAAGAGAAAATGTGTATTTTTGATTTTGGGGTGAACTGTCCATTTAAATGCAAATTTGAGGTACGGTACAGAGTAACAGTCGCAAAGCATCCTGGCAATCACAATTAGCCTCTGGGGGCAACCATGGGTGCATGGATCTGTTATTATGAACTGGATACAAGACACAAAGATGGCCCCCATTCAGTCCAATGAGAATTGCTCTCCTGACCCATAGACACCCAAACAGTTTTCTAGCCTCTGGGTTTACTTCCGTGGCATGCGACCCACTGAATATACACAGTAGTGTCTCTCCCACTGGCCCCACTCACGATTTTCTGCTCAGCACATAGACTTTATATTGTGATGATGTCACAGATTTAATTGCTGTTCTTGGCTTGAGGAAAGGTTTAGAAATATAAAACCTCCAGGGATCAAAACTTCGTAATAGAAAAGAATCATAATTGACCTTCTTTGCAGTTTGAGGTGTCCTGTCAACAGGTTTACAGACGTCTCTTTTATAATGGTGGCTTATGGGGAAAATGCTTTTTGGTCCGCAGGGGAATTTTTGCAGCAAAACCCACCACACTGGGAAAAATTGGAAGGAAAGCTGAAAGACAGAGCCCTATTTATTTCTATTATACATCTATGAGGCAACAACCAATGTTTTAGAGCTTCAGGTAAAGCCAGCAGATATCCAGATAACAGATTTATGGGCCTGGCCATCTTCTTCCATTTAGCGACTTGAGACATGAGAATGGACGAAAAAACATATTTTGATATAAACATATATTACAGACCATATACAAACATATTACAAATACAAACAATATTTCTCTATCAACAGAAATCTACATATGATTGCAGATAAACTTTCAAAAGCTGAATTGTCATCAGACAATAGCCAACAAGTTCCAAGATTGCATTTTGGCCAATTCGTTCCATGCAACTAAAGTCCAATCAAACAGTCCAGTCAACAAACGGACGTCTGGAAACCAGAACACTTGTGCTTATAGAGATTACTTGAGTATTAACTTTAATTATTTTCTTTTTTCTTTTTTTTATACATAATTACTCTACATACTTTATATTGCACAGTACGTCTACACCACTACAGTTATTAGGAAGTTACTTAAAATTATTAAACCATGCAGCAGAACATATAATTAGAGCTGAAATGATAAGCTGATTGATTAATCAATGGACAGAAAATTATTTAAAAACTATTTTATTCATCACTCATGGTTACAACTTCTCAATTGTGATGATTTGCTGCTGGGCAATGGTGGTATCATTTCTCAAAATGATACAATTTATAAATTAACCAAGAAAATAATCAGCAGATTAATTCATAATGAAGTTGTCATTAGTTGCAACCAGCACTAAACTGCTGCATGCACATTATCACATGAGTAACAGTAACAATCACAGGGACCATTTATGATTATGTAACATTTTCAGTGAACTTGTATTGTATAATGAAGTATTTTGGAGTAGCCACCAGCACAGCTATAGGCTCTTTATATTAACGTTTCATAATACCAGAATTTAGTGTGCGACTCAAACTAAAGTTTTACTTCTCAAACCATTTTCAAGGCAAATGGGATTAGCAAGGTGAAAATAAAGGCACAGAATGAGGCTAAATGTACAAATTCTCTACTTGAGTTTAATTATAGCATTCCTATACATTAGTCCTGCTCTCTAATTGGCTATGAGAATATTCATCTCATTTTTTAAACACAGTGCCCTTGAAAAGTGCAGCCTATGAGAGGTAAGTGGTGGTGAGGCAGATGGCATTTCTAATTCACTCACTTCATTAGCACCAGATCATCATTTTCACAGGTTAAGGAGGGCCATTGGCTGGGTTGCAGGTATAATTGGTTCTATCATTGCTGGCTAGAAGCCAGTGAGTACAATGATCAGTCATGCAGCTCCTCTAATATGGACAATGTTCAGTGTGTGATGAACTGAATCAATCATCGGTCTGTAGCTGCTGCAGAAATTATGAGTCTAATAGGGGTCAGGATCTTTATAATACATCTGTGATTAGCCATAGTTGAGCGAGGATGCACAACTCGCAGCAGGCATTGTCTCACAGGCCTATAAGTCACAGACAAAGCTAATGTAGGAAGTTTTATGAGTTACATCTCAGGGAAAGCAAGCATAAAAGGAGCCATTTATATTTAATATATTGCTCTATGAATAATTCCAGAATTGCTCTTCCAACTCATTGTTCTCCACAGTCAAAGTTGATATATCTCACTTAGTCTCTAATGATTTCTTTCATTCAGACACTATTTAGGGGAGATGGAGGAGTGTTGTAACACCGGGTTAGATTTGACACTGTCAGTTTGACCAATCAGAAAAGAGCTGTGGTGCTGTCATCAATATTGAACACACCTATTTCCTTTTTCAGCTCACAGGAGAAGCAGCATGTTTCTATGAGCAACATGGTGCATTTTACAACTAAGGTAAGAAAGTATCAGTTAACATACTTTATATTACCCTTGCAGATTCTAATGTAAAGATTCTGAGGCATCCTACAGAGATACTCAATATACAATTTCCATGCAACAGCAGGGATATTTTATATATATATTATATTCAGTTTGTGAAACAATTTGATAAGTTAGAAGGATTTGAGTTGACATTCATTCTGTGTCTTAATTAGCAGATGAAAATAGCTTAAAAAATATACTGAGGTTTTGTTCTTGAACAAAGAGCCACTTAATTTGAATACAATAATTTGATGGTTCTTTTGTAATAAATGTATAATTCTACCAACACTTTGTTTCGCCAGGCATAAAATATTGTGTTTTTTCATGCAACATGTTTGTTTGTGTCTTTGTGTCTTTTGTTGGCTGTTTAGCAGAAAACTTCTGTAATTAGCAAACTTTCTGACTGTGGATTTGCTGCAAGTTCTGATGGAAGCAGGTGGTACTTAAAAAGAATTAAGAATGAAGCTGCCAGCTACTATGTGCTTTAGATTTATTTAGATTTTTGGGAGAAATAAACAAAAATATTGTAAATGCTGTACAACCTAAAATGTATGTAGTTTGTGGATGGATAAACAATGTTTGTGCATTGTCTTACATGAACTTTGTCTGTATGCTACATGTTTTTGTTTGTTTGTTTGTTTGTAACCTGATAAATGAGCTTCAAAAGTCATGTTTGGATCATCATCACATCACATTTTGGATCTTTGAGAGTGTTATAGTGATTTTTTTCCCTCTAAACTTCTTCTCACATGGTTTCATTACAATAAATATTTAAATGATCCAATCTATCACCAAAGATATAGAGAAGATATTAGAGAAAGGTGCCAAACCATAACTTTTATTTTACAACATTTTGCTACTAATAGACCACTTACGTACTTTTACTTGGGTAGGATCTATCATGCAGCATTTTTACATTGCTGTATTGGTACTTTTACTTCAGTAAAACAAAAATCTGAATACTTCTTCCACCCCTATTTAGTACCTCTTTATAATCTGTGTTAACAGCCTGAAAGGAGGAGGTGAAAGTTTCCCGGATGTTGCCGTTAATTACGTCACGGAAGGAACAGGAAGTCGGATGCTAGAAGCGGCTAGTTCAACTCGACAGATGAGAGGCTAAAAACAACAACAGATGTTTTAACGGATTAGCAAGTGCTTCTTCGGCTTTTAGAAAATATAACACTCCACTTATTGGCTCTTTCAATATTTTTAACTGTGCTTTGCCAACTCTTCGGAATGAATTTGCCTTCTGAGCTCGATCGATAGTAAACTTTTTCCTTGGATGCTAGGTGGCTAATTCCTAGCAAGTTTTCTGCACATGTAATGACTGCATTGGTAGATCTCTTTACATTTAACCTGTACACAGTCAACAGTACTCAACGATAGCTGCATGTCGTTATGGGAGACAAGGAGTTGAGTCTTATTGACCAGAATATAACACGGTAACTAATGTGACCTTATGACTGCTCTTCTTTTTAAAGCCTTGTTCGACAGTTAACTAAAAACCTGTCGTGCCTTGAGTTGTATTGAACGTTGAATTAATTCCCAGTTTAGCTAAGTGAAAGTATACAATGAAAACTGCCCCATTACAAGTTAAAGCCAAGCCCTTTAACTGAAATATATTAGTTACTTTACTTAAGTGAAAGTAAATAAGTATTATTAGCTAACTTAAATGTACGTAACATAACTTATTATCGTTATGAGGCAGAATGGCTCGTGCCAGTGCTAGTTCTACTATTATATATTATTGGATTTATTGGACTATTACTTTACTTTATTAATGGGTAATTGCCAATGATTTTTACTGTGGCTGATTAAGGGCAACCTAATTTTAGCTATTTATGTGTGTGTGTGTGTGTGTGTAGATATATATATATATATATATATGTATATACACACATACATACATACATACATACATACATATAGTAGATAGATAGATAGATAGATAGTTTAATTAAGCAATAAGCAATTCATCATCATTTCATGTATCATTTCACACATAATTTTTGTATACGCACACACATTGTGTTTTTTGTGAGTAACAGGCTACAAGTAGTGAATTATAATATTCCCATCTCAAATATAGTTGAGTGAAAGTTTAAAACAGAAAAAAAGAAAGTATTCAAAGTATTAGTACCTCAAAACTATACTAAAGTGTAATGGAGTAAATATATTTTCATTTCTCCATTGATGAGGGGATCCTCATCCTCCTGAAAATCCTATTCCTGAAAATGTTGCTTAATATTGTTTGCCATCATTGCTTAATTTTGTTAATTGTGAGAATAGTTGCTCATTATTCTGTTGATTGACGTACTGTTTCAGCTGTAATACTTTTACCTCTGTGGGGCCTTTGAAAATGAAACAACAATCTGAGATGGAGAAATCTCGGTTGAAGTGCTCGTAGATTTTGCTTCAATTTAAGGGGTCGCAATCCAAAAGTTTATGGACCACTGCCCTTGGCCTTTAAACACAAGGTTTTATATGTAGAACAATTAGTCGATCTACAGAAAGTAAAGCAGTTATCATAAAAAGCATAAAAATAATCCTTTGTTGTTGCACATCATAGAACATTTTCCTGCAAATGAGTCTGGGCACAAAACGATTTTAAAAATTTCCATGGTGAATGTGTTTTTTCACCTTGTTTCTTTCTATTTAGTTTGCTGGATGTCCCCTTGAGTCCCACGGTAACATCGCTCAATCTGCACAGCAATCACATCCCGAGGATCGAGGGCCTGACCTCAGCTTGGCACCTGCGGCACTTAGACCTTTCTGCCAATTGCATAACTAAGATTGAGGGTCTGAATTCCCTCACTTCCCTCAGGACTTTAAATTTATCCTGTAACTTAATCACCAAGGTTGAGGGTGAGTCTTTAGTCACCATTTTACTTGGACATTCAGTGTTTGTGCTTTGTGGGTGTTCTCCAAGTAATAATTCTTCATTAGAGTCTTGTGTTTACTCTGACGTTGCTGTCATTGCTTTATGGGCTGTAAAATCACTCAGTTGTTTATGTCCTCTCCCTTTACTTCAGGACTGAATGGCCTTGTGAACCTAACAAGATTAAACTTGTCCTACAATCAGATAAACAACCTTACTGGTGAGGTGAATACAGACTGAACAGCTTTCTTTTTCTACACTCAAACGAAAACACTAACAAGTGACTGATCTGTCAATGCTGTTTGTTGATTAGGCCTGTTGTATCTTCATGGCCTGGAATACAAGCTGAAGCACGTCAGTCTCCATAGCAACCACCTGGACAGCATCGACCACCTCCTGCAGTGCCTGCTGGGATTGCAAAGTTTAAGAGAGGTCACTTTGAGCCAGGATGACAGAGACAACCCTGTGTGCAGGTCACCAGGTAGGGTACAGTTTTTATTAGTATATTACCTGCAGATATTGGCTTTTCACAGATATACTCTGTCAACACGTGTAAAAACAAACAATTACAAAACACAGTTAGAAGAAGTTTTAGTAATTAAATATTTTCAGTGCAGAGACTCTTAAAAATGTCAGATACATTTACTGCATTTCCAGGATGTGTCTTCACAATGGTTTGAATGGCCATTGATAAAATTGTGCATGTTTATATATACAAACTTATACACTCAGTTCCCAGTTTATTGGCCATAGCTAGCTAAAATGAATACAGTGTGATTTCCCGCTAGGGATGTTACGTGTGTGAATGATTCTTCTGATTCTTTTCAACCATATGTCATAGTCAGAAAGCATAACCAGTTAGGAAATCAAACTCAAGCCATGAAAACATCATGTCAAGAAGAGCCTTCAGTTAATTGTTGCATAAATTGCATTGAAGGAAAGATAACATCATTTACTTTACACACTTCATACAGGGGGTAAATTCAAAGTAGTAAATTCACTGGCAAAGCAGAGGAATATAATATCACCTTGTGTAATGTTTACAATGCAGATAATTGACATTAGGTCTGAAAATGCAAGTAATTTAGTGCTACTAAACCTGATCTACACAAAGTAAATGAAACTGGGATGTTTGAATCTGATCCAAATCTTAGCCTATCATTATCCCAGTGATTACTTCACATATAAGCCTAATAAGCCCTTCCCCTTAAAGAAAGGAAAAAAGAACAACAAGCTATTCTTTTGAACATCTTTTAGAAAAGAACACTCGTAAGATCTGGATCTCCTCAGAGAGCCTTAATTTCCATCACTATTTCCCACTGCAGGCTGAAAGCCCTTCTTTTTAGATGACTCCTCAATACACCATGCCAGCACATTATCACTGACATTTATTAAAAGAAAGAAACAAACAACACTCTATATACTTGCTACACTGAACATGCTTGTAGTTGTTTTTTTAAATTTTTTTTATTTTGGTTTTTGAGGACATCTTGTTCTGATTACACTTTTTGTAAACTGCTTTGGACAAAAGAATCTGCCAAAAGAATGTAATATAATGTTATACAACAGTCCTGCTCAAAACCTTACCTTTATGAAGGTAATCATGTTTGTTTTTTTGTTTTTATGTTTTTTTTTTAAGTTTTAGAGATGTGTTGATTCAACTTTATTACCCTTTTGGAGGCTTTATATTTTGCTATTCTGTCCACCACATCTATATGAATGAAGGTAGACTAAATATTTAAAACACCTCTGAGTATAATATAATACAGTACAACAGCATCACAAAGCACAGCCTCCAAAATCATTTATTGCAGGTATGTTCTAGACTGTATTAGTTTTAGAGAGGTGTGCCAAATAAACTGGCAACTGTGTGTATAGGAAAGACAGACCTCATCACTCTGTTTTATGAACAGCCGATATTATTCTCCTCTCTGTTGTTTTTGATGAATCACTCACTAATCCAGAGAATAAATGTTAGATCTTGCAGAAGAACTGACTCATAACCCTCCACTGTTTTGTCCGTAATGAAGATCGGTGGTAGTCAAACTGACAGCTACTTTCATATAGTAATGACTGTGGTCTATTTATTTTGACAGCAGTTATATGAATGTGAAACTCTAAGCCTTGTTTTCCTTTAAGTTCTGCTGTGTACCCATTATCCATGTCTTCCTGTTCATGATTAATTCACAGCAGGAGCTGTTAAAAGCATGTGTTTAAATCCATGAGGGCATACTTAAAGCATTCTTACAACCCTTGCTGTCAGTATGTAGAGATACACTTATAAAAGCAGTGCTCAGTCCTCATTAAGTGAGCCACATCAATAGTGCATATGAGGATAGCACGCATAGAAGAGAAGTTATTCATTTAGATATAGATTATTTGGATTTATGCAACACAACACCTGATCTTTAATCCAGGCCAAACACCACTGATGTGACAATACTGAATAATGGTGTTCATGGGCAGTCAAGCAGCTCCAACCTGGTCAGGTTTTTCACATGTATCAATTAACTCAACTTAATTTATATTGCAGTTTTCATACAGGCAAAATGCAACGTATGTGTGTGTTTTATTGCAGGCTACAGGGAGATTGTTATGCAGTCATTGCCTCAGATCTTTGCTCTGGATGGCCTGGACCGGCTGGGAAATCCTTCACCTTTAGGTCTTGGGAGTCCCTGTGATATCCCTGGTCTGGAGGACTATGTGGACCTCCTGCTGTCCTCGGATACCAGTCACAATGAAGCTGTAAGTTCTGATGCCATGTTACCAGTAGTAGCCTTTATATTATACCCTTATATTTTATTAGAATAAGCATATGTTATGTATTTTTTCTTAATTCAACATTTATTTACAGGGATAGTCCAGATGTTTTGAAGTGGGGTTTGTATGAAGCTACATATCCATAGTCAGTTTATTACCTACCGTAGACGGTGGTTGACATGCCCCCAGTTTAGAGAAGCAGAGAGGAGTAACGGTATGTTAAGCCATGTGGCAAAAAGTATTGTAGCCACCCAAAATAATCATTACCTAATTAAGGATGCACGATATTTTAGAATATTATTAATTCCAAACTAACATTTGAAACACAAACAACACAAACGACTGAGGCAGCGATACCAGAAACTCCCATGTTCTCTGAAGTAAAATGACTAATTTGCCAATGGAGTCTGGTTGGTTTAGAGAGAGAGAGAGAGATTGCTTACATAACAGCAGCTTCTTGTTGGAAAAGGCTATCTGATGGCAAGGTAAAGCAGTGACAGTATTCTAAAAATAACTTACACTGATGTTGATTCTTTTGAGTGGCTAAAATTCATTTTGCTGCTGACTTGTCCACATGAGTAGATTGCTTAGCTTCCTGCACCAGGACCCCTGCTGCTTCTTCAACTGTAGATGACACACTGACTATGGATAAGCACTTCAAAAATCCCAAACTATCCCTTTAACCAGGAAGTCTCTCTAGATAAGAGAAGAGTACACGTTTAGTTTGTGACATTCATATGTAGCAGCACAGTGAAATAGGCCATGTAAGAGAGACACTTGACTTTAAAACAGTTGCCACATATAAATGCAACATTTCAAAATGAAGTTTATCTATCTCTTATCTTCCGAGCGAAAGGGGCCATAGTGCAGTACAAAAATGTAATAACTGACTATGGGCCGGATTTACTAAAGGTTTGCGTGTAGTAAAACGCGTGCAAACTGATTGCACACGCAAAAAAATGTACAAAGTGATTCACTAACAGTGCGCGCTAAGGCTTTGCATCTGTCAAAGGTGCAAAATAGCGCGTCTACATCCAGTTAGTACGTCTGCCCTGATGAATATGCTATATGGGGCGTTCACACGCAATTTTGCGTCTTTTGGGAGGGGAAAATGTAAATGCATTAATTTAGCACACGCAACGTGATTTATCAAACTTTTGCTCATCAAAATTGCGTCTATATTTAGCACGTGTCGAAAGGAGGTGCAAACGGTTTGTATGCGTAATTGCGCACGCATTTCTGAGGTAATTGTTGCAAGAAGGAGACATCGAAACGATGAAAGGAGACACAGAGAACGCATTCTTCACCCTCGCGTTAACATTTTTGAAATGAACGAAGAAACGATCATTAAAACATATCGCCTATCCAGCATTGTCACTTTGGAGCTGTTGGAGGAACTCAGAGTTGATTTGGAGCCACGAGAAGGAGTCACGCAATACCTGCAATGACAAAACACATTTTTACATTTTTCTGCATCCGAGTCATTCCAGCATATGGTAGTTATTACAGCTGGGATCTCCCAATCCCGTTTTTCAGATGTGCTGTCTGAATGTGCAGTGCGTTTGTGCGTCACCAAAATATCCCGGGTCAGTACATGATTCTTTTATTCTGAGAAAGTTTTCTGTTTTCCAAGTTGTGAGATGGCGAGTTTGGAGATGAGTCAATTTGTAAAATCCTTTGTAAAATAATTTATTACATTAAAAACAAGAGCATGTTTCATATTGATTCATATGTTTTGTAAGGTGAAAGTGCACCTGTTCCTCAATGCTGGTCAGAGGCATCTCATCCACTGTGCCACTACCTGTTTTATTTGCAGACGTTTTTATTATACGCCAATTTTTCTTTTGTTCGTCTTTTGATATCTTGATATCTTCTTTTCACTTCATCCACTGTTTGCATCATTTTACCAACAGCATTTACCTTTTCACAAATTTCTTCCCATATAGCGTTCCTTTGTGCGACAGATTTCTTTGCTGTAGCTCATTTAAGTGTTTACTGGCTTCATCTACCGACACCTCTAATTCCATAGGGTCGGGTTTCACTTTGTGCTTTCTTCTCTCCAAACTCGCCATGCTGCAAGCATGAAACACGCAAAACCCTCATTTAAATAGGGCGTCTCCAACACGTTTGCACCCGCTGCCATTTACGCACGCAATCTTAGTAAATCACCCGCAAACTGCGGTTCCGCCCCACGCGCAAAATTCTAGATTGCACACGCAAATTAGTACACGCAAACTGGGATCTTAGTAAATCTGGCCCAAAGTGTACATAAAACCGGAAAAGTGGGAGCCCTGATATAAGAGTGTTCCAGCGAAACTGGAACAAAAAGCTCATTTAAGTTTCCATTGCAGGTTAGAGGGGATGTCCCTCTCACCACACCCCGCATTGATGAGGTGCTGACCCAGTTTCGGCAGCGGATCGCCTCTGAAGTGATCACAGATTCAGTTACACAACCGGATTGCCAGCCAGTTCATTCCACTGTGGCAGATCCAGCAGACCCAGTTAATGAAGAACGCATCAGAAAACTGGAGCACCAGGTGTCCCGGCTCATCCAGAAGGTGCCTATTAAACCCTGCTGACAGCCACTAACTCATTTATTAAGAAGTATTTGTGTGAGGCTTAGTAAACAGGAGGTGACATAATATATATATAAAGATAAATATGTTGGTAGGTTATTTCTTAGTAGAAATCAATAGTATTTGGCCTGCATATGTAGCCAAGGGCTAGCAGTGTTTTTGCATTTTCATAGTGAAGAACATTCTTCCTAAAGATGCATACTGGGAAAGCCTAATCTATCAGACCTATGTCTAGACTTGTTACTTGTGGTGTCTAGGCTGTTGTGATGTGTGGGTTGACCAACAGCCCATTGGTTGGACAGGTTCGTGTTGACTTGCTAGAAAATACCATGGGTTCAGGCAGGCAAGTCAAGTGACAAGGCAGTGTTTCAGAAAGTTATTAATAACTAACGGAAACATTGGGTACAGTGGTCCACCTTTCACCTTCTCTTACAAACATGCTGGCTACAGCAGTGATGTGCATACCTGAGGGGTGTACTACAAAGCAAGCTCAACACAGCCGGGCTTTCTTTGCATGATCTGGATTGACAAAGCCTAAACTGAGAGTCAGAGATAACGGGTATCATGATGGTGGTTATCAACTTGCTTTGTTAATTCAAGCTTTCGTCTTCAGACTCTGTGCGCACTCACATAAAAAGGGCCATATTTTGAGTCATATGATTCTTCTTCCACACAAAGAGAAGAGATCGCAAGCCGCCTACTTCAGTCAAAATGGTCAAGTTGTTATAATTAGGAGCTGTGGAAAATATACAAAATATATGACGGCAAAAAGCAACATCGATGCTGGAAATAAAGCAGGAGAAGAAGCATGCTGTCAGAAAATTACTGATCAACTAAATGCGATCTTAATGCTGCTGTTTATTTCTAACAAAAACTGCACATTAAACAATAAAAACTTCATACAGCAAATTTAAACATGATGCTGTCAGTCTGACACTGTCTCCTGATGACAGGGATATGGAGATCACATAAGTTTTTGGCCAAACCAACGTAAAATGAGGGTAACTGATTTAAGATTTTCTGTGATAAATGATGATTTATGATGATGATGATGATTTTCTAATCAGTGTTCTGAGCTGCAATATCAGCAATGTAAAACGGACACTGGTAAAAAAAAAAAAAAAGTATTCAAAGTGTCTGTAGTTGCTTCATCATTATTTTAGTGTGTGGATTATATACGTTGTAAATTTAAAGAGTTAATATGATCTGGAGCAAACAGGAAAAATGCCTCTGCATCACTAAACAGAGGTTACCATGACAGCGTGATGTACAGTGTGCTGCTGTGACATTATGTTAGATTTCTACATTATACAGATTTGTTCGGTGATATTACAAACATACAGCTCAGCAACTTTTCATTTTTAATGTCTTCCCTCAGTTTATAATCTGTATCACTCATAAACAACCTCGTTAGGACAATTATTATATAAAGAGCGGCGCTTTTTACAAACGATTTAATCTGAAACACAGAACATAACCTGCTCCCGACCAGGTTATGAGTTTAGCATCAGTTACCATGGTGATCTAGCCAGATTAAAAGAGAGACACCTTCGTGACACTGAAAATCCTGGCTTTAGACTCAACATAGCTCCCCAACCCATTAATCTTGCTTCGTAGTATACCCCTCTGGTGCTGAAAGTGCATCAAAATATGTTAAATCCTTTTTCTACACAGTGCGCCAAAAAAAGACAGTAGAGACCAACACATTCATATACACATACACACATTTCTGTGTGAGTAAGAGAGACAGATTTTGTGTCTTTAATGAAGGGTTACTTGTACAATACAATTGAACAATATAGAACATTGTCATGTTTGTTTACTTAGCTTAGATCTTCCATCTACAGTGGGTGGAGGAGAAAGAGGACAATGTATCAGCTTCTAGCTGCTCCCAGCAGCACGATCAGCTCCTTTTGAGAGCACTGTGATGCGAAACTCAGTCCTGACAATTAAAACCTATTCTTGAGAATGTGATATCTCAAGAACACATTGAGAGAATTTCTTTGGACTTGGCACAAATGTCCAGTTGGACTTGGTAGATAAACTGAATAGATTTTAGTGGTTACAGGTCAAGGGCCAAGGTCACTGTGACCTCATTAAACACATTTTTGGCCATAACTCAAGATTTCATATGCTACTTCTAGCAAAATTTCCCACAAATATCTACTAGGATGAAATAAAGTGATGACATTTTACATGCAAGAGATCAAAAATCAACTTGAAACAACAAAAATATGTAATTAAATTACAATTATTAATCAGAATGGTGGTGTTTACAAAGGGGTTACATCTGAACATTCTTTTTGGATTGCCTGATGGAAATCTGCACTCTACTGAGTGTACCATTGTAGTTGATACATATTTTTGTGGTCTGGGTAGTGAAGAACGGTCTGGGTGGGTGCAGGGTTAAAAAACCCTGACCTGTGCCTCACTAGTAGGCTGTATCTCAGCTTGTAGAGTATATTCGTTGTTTACCTTTAGGATGAATTCCTTATATTTGAATTACAGTGGCTTGCAAAAGTACTCATACCCCTTGAACTTTTCCTCATTTTGATTTTATGCACCACAAACATAACCTATATTTTATTCATTTATTATTTAGTTTGTTTTTGTCCAATAATATAGAGCCTTGAATATTCATTTTATCATGTTATTTTATCCCTATTATTATACTCATTAAGTATTTCTGCAATATTTACTCAGGCCCCTGCAGGTGAGAAATCCAGTAGCTCTACTTGTTCTGTGGTGATGGTGCGGAAAGCCAAGAGGGACACAGATCGCACATCGGAGAGTGAGTGTGACAGCGGGAAGGAAAACAAGAGACGCATCAGGATCCCCAAACATCGTAACAGCACAACATCGCGGACGACTCCCAAGGAGATCAAAGGCCGGAGATCAGACAGGTGATTCTTTACCTGCATACAGTATCTCTGCACAAAAACAATGTTTCAACTGTCAGATTAACTACTCTGTAGGGAAAATAATTTGTTTTGCTGTCATATTTACATGTTCAGTCCCTGATTTTGTTATAGTGGCTAACTGCTGCCCCCACAAAGCCCCAAAACACCTCAGGACTGAAGACATTTTCAGCTCTATTAGACACCATAACAAAATCAGGGAGCATACCTTTGAGTAATGTTAATCACATTCGTACACTTGCCAAAGTACCTAAGTGTTTATGATGTAGTAATTGACAAAGTCTGGAATCATGGTAATCATACACAATATGCAGCATTTTGCTCAGCATGCATCAATTTAATATCAGAGGAAATTCTTTTTCCTCTCAGCTGAAAGGGGGCGGTACGTTTTCTTCTCTGAGCGATGTGGTAAACTTTCCTCTTCTCTGGTAGAAATTACAACTGTCATCAAGCTCCCATGATTAACGACCGTGCTTCTGTGGTCTACCCCCTCATCTTACTTCATCAGCCGCTGATGACATGTACTCAGGATTCAGTAATTTAACTTAAGTAAGCTCCCAACTGTCCTCATCAAAAGCAAGGTGATTTTAAAATATTAGCTCCAAATTCAATTCAAAGTTGTTCAAACTTCACCTACCTGTAAAAGTGAGCAAGTCATTTGCTTTGACCTTTATAGAGCCAGACATTAGCTAGAGGGCTGTTTATAATCAATTTTACTGCTGGTTCAATACCTGTGATTTGTTTTATGTGCAGCGATCAGGAGAATCATAAACAGAGGAGTTCAAAGTCTGCTGTGGGGCCTGGGAGGAAGGCTGGCGGTGCAGGGGGTATAGACTCAGCGCGGCCAACAAGGACAGCACCTTTGAGAGGTGCTAAGGCCTCAGGCGGCATGAAAACCAAATCCACTGAGGAGGAGGAAACCTACAGGGTACAGCATGGATAAGTCACCTGCTGTGTAAATGGCAGCTTCTATTTTTATTGAATGAATGTAATATGAAAAAGGTTATGTCCCCGCACAAGAGGGGACTAGATATCCTCTGTGTGCTGTGCGCATATCTCTGTGAAAGCATACTTTTGTTTGTATTTCTTTTTATTTTACACAAAAGCATGCACAGGAACAGAATAATAGATACTGCATGTAAAAAGAACTACACAACAAAGACGACAACAAAATAACATTTTTAATTAGACTTTTTGAGATAGTAGTAACACTTTCTATGAAGGTCATGTCTGCAAACCTGACGTGCGTACCAAGTCTCTGGAAACAAATGCAAACTAAAGTTACAAAAGCCAATTCCAAAAAATTTGGGACACTGTGTAAAAGCTAAATAACAAACAGAATGCAACAGTTTGCAAATACTTTTCATTGTATTCAAATTGTATTCATTTGAGAACAGTACAAAGACAGGATATTTAATGTTCAGTCTGGTCAGTTTTATTGTTTTTTATAAATACAGTATACACTCATTCTGAAGAAATAAAGAAAGAAAGAAAGAAATTCACTTATCACTTCAACAATTAGTGTTCTCAGTTCCCAATCACTTACTGAGTGTTGTTAAAATAAAAGGTGATGTATCACAGTGATAAACATGCTGTCCCAACTTTATTTAGAACATGCTGCAAGCATCAAATACAAAAGGAGTGTATATTTGCAGAAAAGAGTAAGAGTATATATAAGTCTATATATAATATAATAGTGTATAATATATAATATATATTTAAAAGATTAAATATCTTGTCTTTTTTACTGTATTTAATTGAATGTGGGTTGAAAAGTTTTTGTAAATCATTGCATTCTGTTTTTATTTAGGTTTTACACAATGTCCCAACTTTTTTGGAACTGAGGTTTATATATTTAACAAACCAAGCTGAATACCGAACTATGTGCTAATAATATTTGACATTTATCAGCTATGCCAGTTTTCTTTATGGGGACTCATAATTACTACAAAAAAAGATTACATTTTTAGTTGTTCATCCCTTATATTTTGTGTTTTTAACTATGTGCACTCAGACTATTGTGGAAGAGCGTGACCAGGAAAGGGAGAGGCGTTGGAAGGCTGAGCAGGCTGTGAGGAAACTAACAGAGGATCTGAAGTGCCTGCAGACAAAGGTCAGCGAGGAAAAAGACCTTCAGAGCATGGCCCTGCACACCACGGACAGGTAAAACTGGTCGGACATACAGATGCACATAAACTTTTACATGAATCAGTGCGTTAGTTCTAAAGCAGATACCATGATGAAAAAGGATAATTGAACTTATCTCTGTGGATTTTAGTTGTCAACTGCATAATGGACTCTCATCCATTTCTACCCTCTTCATCTCTTGTATTGGCTCTCCTGAGACCAGGACCTGCTGCCTGTCTCATCTTTGAACAATGAGTATCCGTCCCACCATTAAAATTCCTCACAATCATTGTCCCATAGCCTCTCATGAAATCAAGCAGACACTTTGGCTCCATTACCCGACAAACCTTTAGAGTATGCTCACAGTTTTCTGTGATAATAAAGCTATTTAGAATAAAGATCACTAAGCTACGCACCCATCCTGCTTATATGCCTTATATTTAAATTCCACAGGCTATCATTATCTATAATTAAATATTCATATCTCACATGTGAGACCATTTGGCTGTGAGCTTCCTCCCTCCTGCACTGCACAGATAGT
>JAJHUR010112463.1:0-15651 GCA_027495735.1 Lutjanus campechanus | reverse complement strand
CGAGCAGGATGGAGACATTTTGTGTTTGTTTTGTGTTCTTTTTTTAACGTTTTATCCGTGGTCACCATTCACTGCCATTGTACTGGATGAGGCTGCTACCCTGTTTTCTGCTGAAACTCCAGGATTGTTTTGTGAACTGAAGATCTTCACCTATCATCACATCGGCATAGTGGTGAGTACATATTGAGTGGGTTATCATGTAAAGTGGAGTATCCTTTTAAGAGTAGTATATTTAGTGAGTATACACTAGAGATGTCCCGATCCGATATTCGGATCGGATCGGCCGCCGATATTAGCAAAAAATGCATATCGGCATCGGATCGGTCTGCATGGAAAAATGCCGATCCAGACTCCCGATCCAGTTTTTTCTGGTCCGCGTTTTCCAGCGCACCGCGATTCAGGTAGTCCATTCCAGTTTTAAAAAAAAAATCCCGTCCGCGTTTTCCAGCGCGAGTCAATGACGGAAACTACTGCAGGAAAAGTTGCTCTAAAACGGCATCATAATATAGAGAAAACAGCCTAATTAGCAATATGCTCAACCCAGGAGTTTGTCAGCTCACTCAGTTACTTTTGAGTTCACCTTCAGTTGTTTTTATTCACTTGTATCGCGGAGCTTTGCCGAGTGCCGAGAGGACCGGGCGGAGCCGACAGACAGCCATATGCACCTGCTGTGGGCCGGTGAGCCAGTGAGCTACTAGAGGAAACAACCACGGGAGTTGGTGTGATGCTATTTTACTGTCAGGAGAGGAGCGCAGAGTGTATATTTAAAACTTTTGGGATTAATTGATTATTACTTCACTCCTGCTTCAACCTTACGCAGCAACGATGAAGAAATCACAGAGCCGCGGACCAGCCAGACGAGAGCTCAGCATTTGTTTTTGAAACTTTTTAGATGAAAAAGTGGATTTATTTTTACTCCTGCCTCTCAGCCCCTCTGCAGCAGCAGTTCACGAAACAATTGCGGATGTTCTGACCAGCCAGATGAGAGCTCAGAGTCTGTTTCTTAAACTTTTGGGATTAAAAAGTGGATTTATCTTCATGTTTGCTTATAAACCTGTGTGTGCAGCAGCACCATGGAGGAATCAACCGCGCCGTTTACATGGTGAGTAAATGACACTGTGCTTCTGTACTGACGTTTTAGGCCGCGCGAGTCAAACCGTGTTGCTGCTAAGTTGCATTTTCATGACCGCTTATATCGCGGAGAGCCGCGCCGACATGAACCGCGAGCCCGACTCCTATAATATATAATACACGCTTGGATCGGTTGGTATCGGTATCGGCCGATACTAAAAGCTGCAATGTCGGTATCGGATCGGGAGTGCAAAAAGCTGGATCGGGACATCCCTAGCACCTGTCCAAATATACTTTTGAAGTACCAGATGGTACATCTTTGTCTTTATTTGGATTCAAACTCCTATTAATGTTTTCCTAACTCCTGTTGTGCCTCTATACCTCAGGCTCCAAGGCTCTGGACTACTCCAATGGGCTGTTTGACTGCCAGTCACCCACCTCTCCCTTCATGGGCAGCCTGAGGGCACTTCACCTGTTGGAGGACCTGAGGAGTGTCCTTGAGTTGATGGACACAGAGGAAAGGGAGAGTCTACGCTGCCAGATCCCTGACTCCACAGCTGATAGTCTGGTTGAATGGCTCCATGGTCACCTGGTAAGATGCATACATGCAGGAAAAATGCAGACTGCAGACTCTCTGTATTAGAGACTTTAGCATCAGTCGAAAGTAATTACGCGTTTTTCAATGTTAACCTTTAAGTGCAATAACTGGAAATGTAGATCATAAAATACAGTCACATTGACTGTATTTGTCTCTTCATCAGAATAGTGCAGCCTCAGGTGGGATCAGTTTCACTGGTAAATGTCAAGTAACTGGTTTATCTAGACATACAAGATGTAATATATGGGAGTCGTATTGCTTTCAACTACATGATGGTGGCTATCCATTTCAACCTTGATATATTGTTGAAGGAAAGAACACTTCCAATATCTAAATCAATTTAAGTTGTGTAACCATGGAAAAGCTTTTGTCTGTGATCGTTGGACAGAATGTGCTGCAAACAGGCTTTACCACATCTGGTTTGCTTCTGATTGTGCTCACTCTGTGTGCTACATTAAAACTGTGAATGCAGACAATCGCAGTAAAACAGTCCTGTGTGCACGTAGACGACCAGCTTGTTTGCTAAGCAAAAACATAACTGTCCTCTTCTGCTGAGTTTCCTGGGAATGAAAGATGAAATGCTGGTGTTGTCAGTGTCACAGCCAGTGTGTTGCAAGAAACATGCTGACTTCTTGGGAACCAGAGGGGTGTTTGGGAGAGTGATGGGCTGTAGGCCAGATAAATGCCAGAGCTTTTGTGTAATGCTGTAACTCACTCTGTGTAGAGCAGTCTGAATGTGAGCCTTCTTCTCGGCCATGTAAGGTTTTGTTTATGCAGGGGAAGGCAGCGCAGCCAGTCACACTTTGATGTGAAGCATTTCATCTGAGATAAAGTTGTTAATGTCAGCAGAATTGATTATTTTCCACATAATCATGTCTGCACTTGAAAATGTCAAAGAACAGTTCCTCTCATGGTTCTTTGTCTAATCCATGTTTTCATCTGTCCCCGCAGTCCAATGGGCACATCTCTCTGGGTGGGGGTGACCACTACCAGGAAAGGCTCTCCCGACTAGAGAGCGATAAGGAGTCTCTGGTTCTTCAGGTAGCCATCCAGCAATGCTTAGATAATCTTAGCAGTTCCACAAAGACTCAAATCTCTAATGTATATTTATGTTACTTGGAATTAAAAAATGCTTGGTTGGAGTGACTGCTTGGTTTCATGCAGGTGAGCGTGCTGACAGACCAGGTGGAGGCTCAGGGAGAGAAGATTCGAGACCTGGATTTGTGTTTGGAAGAGCACAGAGAGAAACTCAACGCCACTGAAGAGATGCTGCAACAGGTGCGTGTGTGTCGTATAGAATGAATCACAATGCAGGTAGAAAAGCCCTGCATCATGTACATACAGTTTAAAGGGCGACTCCATCTGTGTTCTTTTCCGGGTTTGTCAAATGGAAACTCCCACTCAGCTCTTAGCAGAAAGCTGTGACATACTGTAGGTTACAGCACTGATGCCCTCCTCTCCCCTTCCTCAACTTAGGGGGTTTAAATGTGGCAACGTTATCATGCAGAAACCTATGTCAGGTCACGTGACAAAGTGTTGATAGAAGGACTTGGGAAAATAGCATTTTGTTAGTGAAACATATGTACTTTGACCAAAATTTGAATGTTCCAATTCAGATACAAAAGGAACATGATGAGATAAAATGATAAAATGATATAAAAATTAATAATAATGGACCTGCTCCCACCAGCAACATGTTGATTGTTTCCCTTTTTCATGATCTTATTTCCAAGTGTATACATATCATTTAACTAAAATGCATGTTTTACTTTGAGTAATGTAAGGTTGGAGACCTAATTAACCTGTTAGGTCACAGACCAAAGAAAATGACAGCTTGAGTTTACACAAAACCAGCAATTAAGCTATATTCAGACTAAATCAGGCATTACGGTGATTAGCACAGGGTTGTGCAGAGGTGTTGGGGGGGTTAGGTGGTGTTTATTCATGCTTTCCACAAAGTTGCTATGAAACAATTAGGAAATAACTCTCTCCTCAGTCTACTGTTTTAAACCACCGCTGCATGCTCTCTCTCTCTCAATTTGGCACAAAGCAAAGCAAGCGGCTTGGTGACACTATTTTGTATTTTATAAACTGCAAGCCAGACATTGAAGCTACTTACACAAAATAATCTGAGTACCATCATTTGGTCGGACTACAGTGCCCTGTTTCAGAGAGATTTTAGGCTGAGTTAGTCCAACCAGTGATGAGATATCACTGTTCGGTAGTTTATCAAATACAAAAGCAAGGCAGCACAGTACATAAAAGAAGCACAGCAGGAACATAAAACCAGGTCAGACCACATTTCTAACTATATATCTTAAAAAGTTAAAGTTAAGGCTGAAAATGCAACAGAAACAAACAAGTTTATTGATTTTACAATCTCTGCAATTCAAATCTGCTGCCAGTTGTCTACCTAGAAATGACTGCTGTGGTTATTGTGGCACCACACTGATTTGGTGAATAAAAATGTAATCTTGCAACACTTGAGTACCACAGCATTTTGTTTTGTGATGCTGTATTGATATTTAAAAACATTTTAGAGAATTTTAATGAATAGTTTACATGCAAACATTTGTGGCAGTGTTATAATCTATCTTCAGCAAACAGACTCTCAAAGTGACAACACAAGCTGAGACAGGAAAACATAAGCACGTCTTTCCTTTGCTTAGATTGCACAAAAAGTAGTGCTGTGATGTTGGATGTCACAGGGGCTGCGAGAAATACAAATGCAGGTCCCACTGTTCTGATTGCATAGAAGGAATTTTCTTTTTAAGATTTTGCAAATTGTGGCGTGTTCTTTATAGTATGACACTTTTCCTAAAATTAGATTTTTAAAAATCACAATATATTGCCCTGCTTTCCGTATCACATTGCAGTAATGAATCGTATCCCCTGTCTCATGATATGTATCATATCGCCAAATTCTTGCCAGTAGGCCTAAAAAAATATAGCTCTAGACAAACTGTTTGTACATAAGATTCAGACCCACCCTGTAGTGAAAGCTACACATGGTTCACATGTGTGGAGGGGACACAGACTTGTAATTGGAACATCTGACTATGTCCCTCTGTCAGTAAACATCTGCTTTGTTTAATAAATGCATATTTATGAGTGTACAAGTGTTGGGTGCAGCAGTGCTTTTTCCTTATGCTTGTTAGCTAATGTTGAGATTTCCATGTCCACATTTAGCACAAAACATTCAATCTTCACATTTTTTCCACATCCTCATTGTTATTTTAATTATTTACAACAAACAAAGCCCATACTGCCAATGTGGCTGGCGCTGTCAAAACCGACAGCATAGGAACCATAACATTTACAACAGCCTGCATTTATCATTGTAGGAGCTTCTCTGCAGAACTGCACTGGAGTCCCAGAAGATAGAACTGATGTCCGAAGTGTCCAACCTTAAACTGAAGCTGAATACCATGGAGAAGGACAGACATGACTTTGACAGATTTAGGGACAGTGAGGTATGTGGGCTAATTCTCAGGACAGGAATTCTCTTTCTCTCTGCCTGTGTCTTTTCTCTTTCACCTCAACACACACACACACTTGCCCACACACACACCAAACAAACACTCATTCATGTTGTCTGACACCTGTTTGGGAGAGGGACTTGTTATTTTATGGTCAGACTCGAAGCAGCTGTGTGTTGAGTAAGAAAAAAAAAAGTCAGATAAATGATGTAGCACCTCAAGGAAACAACACTGAACTGTGGGAAATATGCCTGCTGTGTTTGTTGTGAAACCTTACTGCACAGAGTGGATTGCTTTTGTTTTTGACCTTATGTGAGTTTACTACCCTCTGGTCAAAGGCGTTACAAACATTAAGATGTCGATCATTTGTTTACTAGAGATGTAGAGATTTCTGCTCCCAGATGAACCATGCAGAGTGCTTGGAAAGCTTTCAAACACGTCATGTTATTGTTGTCGCAGCGCGGCTGTCTCTTCCACCCCACTGGAACAAAAAAGCTGCTGTCCATGTTCCGCCTCACTGCACATAAATCACTTCTCTTCTACAAGCAGCTTCCTCTCGTTTTATCACTGCTGTGGCTTTGAAGCATCTACTCTTCAGGGAATTCAGTTTCTTCAAATGCATCCAGAGTCGCTTTACAGAGTGTGTTTACACTTTACTGTACCAGTTGTGCTGACATAAATCAGTTTTGAATGGCTGGGTAGAAAATTAACTTTTTAAAATGTGAACATGTACCAGCCACTGACAGATATATGTTTAAATTCACACGGCACTCAGTTGTAAATCATTATTTTGTGTCTGAAATCTACATTCACACAATAACACAAACCAGCTAGAGGAGAAGTAAGTGGAGTAAATAGAGTCTGGTCGCTTTAAATAGAGTGATATAGTGGCTGTTTCTTTTTAAACAGGCCTGTCTCTATATTTCTGTGATGTCAGACACTTATAATAACAGTCTGACCCTGTCAGTTGCAAAAACAAACACTTCTATTGGACAATGTGCAGTTGCTTTGAGGTATTGCATTGTGTTTTCACTACAATTTTGTGATATGCACTCTCTGTTCTTTCAGGATTTGATTCTTGAAATGAATGAACTGCGGTACAGGCTGACAGAGCTGGAAAGTGAAAAACTACAGTACGAAAAGAAACTTAAATCCACAAAGGTGAGTTGTCTGAGGGAAGTTTGCACTCTGCCGGTGTTTATGTGAAAAACTATTCTTGACTAACATCTTATTCTTTCCTGGGTGTTTATGTGTCTTCAGGAGCTGTCTCCTCCAGCTTAACGCGTTTTTTATTTGTAGTGTACCCCTCCTGCTGTCAACGTAGGCTTTACTAGAACATGCCATCTTCTTTCAAGTTAAAATATCCTGCTTCTATAAACAGCTCCTTGTATCTATTATTCAGTTTATCACTAAACTGAGTTATTTATTTGTTATAAATCTATTTAATCTTGAGGATACTTTACCACTTGAACATTGAGGGTGTTGGATGATTTACTTGATTTTAAAAAAGTGCATGTTTCATTTTCACGTGTGTGACCTGTAAAATAAGGAATTTAAAGTTTTAAAAGGATGCTCCTTTTTTATTTTTTCTGCATGTTGTTAGTTTTCAAAAAAAAAAATCTACAAAAGTACAGGAAAAAACATCACACCTTTGTCATTAGATTAGACGTAGCTTGTTTTAATAAAATATATATCTCTGTGCTTAATAACAGTTGACTAATTAGCTAATTACTAATAAAATAACTGAAAACAGATTATCTTGTAATAAACAGTGTAAACAGCAACAAACCTAGAATCTTAGCAGTTTTTTTGAAGCTACTACAAGGAATTTTCATATTTTGATAGATTTTGGAGTCCTGGGAGGCCTGTAATTTGTGGAGACCATAATAACCACAAAATATAACGTCAAAAATAATATCATCATGCATTAAATGCTATTCACTGTAACTTTGCGTGTGAAAATGTAAACACAGTCTCGTTTGATCTGATTTCACAGAAAATGTGACCCGCTGGCGGCAGCAATTATACAGAAATAGGCTTCTCGTAGATCGTCTTGTTCACTTATGTAGGTCATATAGAGGCATCAGTGTCAAACTGAGACTGTGTCATAGACAGTTACAGTCCTTGTAGTTTCTTTAAATAAAATCACAGTGATACACTACTTTTTTTTTCTATTCATGAATGATCAAAGGGCCGGATTGAGATCGTTGAAGGGCCAGATTCAGCCTACGGGTTGTAAATTGAATAGGCCTGATCTATGTGTTAAGGAGGAATTGCACCTTTGCAGTTATTACCCATACAGTGTAAAACTGCCCTTATTTTTTAATGTCCTTTATAATGTAAATATCTTGGCTTGAATATTGGGTATCCCACCTTCTTGTCTTCTTTTATCTTTCACTTCTTGCATCTCTATTTCTCTCTCTTCCTTGGTTCGTCTCTCTACTGCTAGTCGCTAATGGCCAAGCTTTCTAGCCTGAAAATCAAAATGGGCCAGATGCAGTATGAGAAACAGAGGAAGGAGCACAAACTCCAGGCTATGAAGGTTGGCTTTTCTCAGGATGACTCTTTTGCTTGCTGTATGATTATGGTTTTTGACCTCTCCCTTTGGCTCCTCTTCTGTTTTTATTTTTGAGGGAAAAATCTGGTTCACAGCTGTGTTCCAAGTTTGTTTTTTAAACCATTTTAGGCAAAATGATGTCACTTTGCAAACAATGAAATCACGTAGTTTACTGAACCGTGTAGTTCAGCAAAATGCAAAAAGTCAAGTGTAGCTTCTTTTTTTTTTAAGTCTGCACCAGTTTTTCAAACCACAGGTATGTCTTAATTTGGGGGTTTTGTCAAGAGTTGGCAAAAGTTCTGTTTTTCTGTGTCTTTCTTTATCCCTCCTTGCACTTGTCCCACTGATTTCCTTTTTTTCCTGATCATCTTAATTAAAACCTCTGCAATTTAATTTGTCTGACTGTCTCTGTGCCTGCTTCCTCTTCTGGTCACTAAAACTTGTATGTTTTGGATGGTGACTCCTGTATTTGTTACCACCTCAGTGCTCACACACTCACCTCATACATGTTACCCTTAAGAGCAGGTGTGGCCTGCTTGCCTGTACGCCACGTCAGCATCTGTGAACCTTTGTGTTGTGGTTTGTTTGTAACGTGGAGTTGGGGTGGGGGGAGGATGTGTCTGTGCGGCGGAAATATCCTCACTGTTGTCCTCTGTTGGACAGGAGGAGCTAGCCATTCTGAGGAGGCACCTGGAGGGCAAAGATGGAGAGATGAGGAGGCTACAGGATGAGGCAGGCTTCAAAGCCATCGCCTCAAGCAGTGCAGATCCCACAGAGAGAGGTGGGAAAACCAGTCAAATCACAAGCCTCACTGAAGATGAGCATGCATGATGTTTACTCATGATCACTCATGTTTCATATATGATTGAGTGCTAATATCTGTGGCTGCAACTAATGATTATTTTCATTGTTGATTAATTTGGTGATTAGTTTTTCAATTGATCGATTATAGTTTAGTCCAGTGGTTCCCAAACTGAAGGCTGTAGAGCCACTGCAGGAGGTGTGTGGTTGACCAGGGGAGAAATATAGAGTGAGACAAACATTAATATGATTTATGTCGGGGAAATTTAAAAAAAAACAACAACAACTGAAGCCTGCTGATGCAATCATGCTGACCTTTATTTCACTGAAATTAAACTCCTTTTTATCACTTGCTTACTTGTTAATCATTGATAATAATTGTAGGGTGGGTGGGTGTCAATATTTTTTTTTTCAGCTTCAAAAAGGGGGCCTGCCAGAAAAAGTTTGTGAACCACTGGTTTAATCTATATTATTTGGTCTATAAAATGTCATAAAATGGTGAAAAATGTGCATCAGTGTTACCTAAAGTCCAGTATGACGTCCTAGAATGTCCACAACACAAATATGGTTAGTTTAATGTCATAGAGGAGTAAATTACCAAGAGAATATTGACATTTAAGAAACTGAAATCATATAATTTTGACTTTATTTCTTAAAAAAAACGTTTGAACTGATTATTATCAAAATAGATGACAACTAATCTGTGACTTAGAGCTACTATGATGAGTCAGTTAATGGATTAGTTGATCAAAAGAAAATTAGTTGCCAACTAATTTTTTAATCAGTTAATCATGTCATATCAGTTTTCAAACAAAAGTAAAAAGTAAAAAAAATCTGCTTTTCTTGATCATTTATGATCATGAATGAAGAGTCTTTGGGTTTTAAACTTTTGGTTGGACTAAAGAAGCAGGTTGATATGTCAATTTGGATTCTGTGAAATTGTGATGATTTTTTTTTTTCCTTTACATTTTATAGACTTAACGATTAATGATTAATCATGAAATAATCAACAGATGATTAAAATAATCATTAACTGCAGCTCTGTCTATGTATAATTAGCAAAGCTCTAGGAGTAGTTCTTCAAGAAGTCAGAATCTGCAACCAACCAGTTTCTGTTTCATAATTCTTTGTCCTGTTTAGTCTCTCATCCAGACGAAACTCTTAGAAAGAGGCTGAAAGAAAAACGTAAGGGGGGTTTTTATGCTTGTGTTTATTATTGCACTTTATTACTGCACCCATCCCAACCCCTGTTTGCATGAACGAGCATGAGCCATCTGAACTCTGCTTGTCCATTATAACCCATCGGAGTGCTAATACCTGACCACAGCACCACATCACCTATCTGTTAAACTGATGTCAACCTTTTAAGGACTTTGAGCTGAACAAAACCAAGGTCATCCCAAAGCTGAGTATCTGTGTTTTTAATGTCCAAACCTGAAACAGCAGCGAGGAATGTCTGCTTTGTGTTCTCAACAGGAATGAGGAATGAATTGTGTTGTTTGTCATAACCATTCAGGCTGCTCACTCATCCTCCTGCCTCGTGTCCTCCAACAATAATCACCTCCTGTTCCTCTCAGTATCTCCCCTCAAACTCCTCTAAACCTTCACCTCCTCACACCAACGACCAGTGTGTGCCCTGCTAACCTGTAATGTTGTTGTCATGTTCAGTGTTGTGTGACAGTATCTTTGTTGTGAGTGCTGTCTTCATACCTGTGCCTTCCCCCATATGTGATCTCTCACTTTTGTAGAACAATTTCATTTTTCATTCGGTGCTGAGACGCCCTCAACATTTGACCCTCAACAGCTTTGATCAGTGTCTTCTAGTTTGTTGTTAGAGATCACATTGAAGTACTACATTTATTTTGGATTACTTACAGATAAGAGACCTTTTGGAAAAGGTTTGAATAACAGAAGATTGCTATGATTGCTGATGTTGAGGGTTGATTGCTCAGAGAGCCTTGTAGCAGAGTGTGTGTTGTGAAGAGTGAAAATGTTCTACCAAAGTGAAATGTGTAACACCTGCTCACACAAGGGTATGGTGCATCAATTCAAAGGGCTCTTAAAAAACAGACTATGGCTGTGATGTTACTGGACAGTCACTATGACAGTCAGTAATGTTACAGCCTGTAGGGTCTGAAGGTATTAAATTCTTCAGTTGTACCCTGTGTGTTCAGGCCTAATATACAACCCCATGTGAACACTACAGTTCTTTGTGTGTAATCATTTTTCTTTCCTCACTAGATGTGGAAGTCCAGAGAATGAAAAAGGCAGTTGAATCGTTGATGGCAGCCAATGAAGAGAAGGTACATGAGACGAGTTGTGATTCGTTCTGTATCCAACCGAGTGATTCATCTCTCTTCCTGAAAAACTTTGGTTCTAATTTCCTTTTCCTCTGCAGGATCGTAAGATTGAGGAACTGAAACAGTCGCTGCTGCGGTATAAGAAAGTTCAAGACATGGTGATGTCAGTGCAAGGGAAGAAAGGTCAGACAACTCTTCTGTTCGAGTAGATGAATAATATATATGTAATGTTGAAGATAAAACTAATGTCACTTAGCTTTGAAAGCAATAGAGGGGAGTTTAAACTGTTTTGCTCATTATTATACATACTTTACATTACTGTTTTCACATCATAGTTTTTATTATGATTTCCAATTTTCCACGCAGACTCTGCAAGGTGATTTTCTTTTCATATGAAAATAAATCCATAGACTTGAAACTACAACCAGACGGGGAACCATAAGTCAGCTTTTTTTCCCCTCAAAACTATGTGATCGAGGGCTGCTTTGAAAACTGCTCCTATTGGTGTGTTAAATGATGCTCTTACCTTTGTTTCTATTTACCTTCAACAGGTGTATTTGTATTTCCCTGAGACTGCTGTTTACTGATATGTTTGGTTATACAACTCTGTTCTGTAGCTTTTTTTTCTACTTTAATTAGGCTGTCTTCTAAGTTGTGTCTAAAGGCAATAGATGAAGGCAATAGTTTTTTTGTTCTGTTGGTCAGAGATTTGAGATGGTCTCATCAATTCTTCCATTTTACTTGTCAAATTATTCTGTCTTTTTCAATTGTATTTTATTCATTGTCTTCTACAGAGAAAACCAAAGATAATGAGCAAGTCGAGAGTCATGGTGATGGCGCAGTCTCGTCTAGCAACTCTGTGTCTGTGCAGTCGGAAATTCATGAAGTGACTGAGGCTGAACAACTGAGAAGGAAGAGCCCAGATGAGGTTTGTGTGGCATAATATGATGTGGTGTCACTAATGCATTGAAAAATCAATCTAACTAACTCATGGGTGGATTTAATTGGAAAAGTAAATACAAACAATATACAGCCTAAAAAAATGCAAATGATATGTATTAAAGTTTGTCATGAGAAATTAGTGTCAAACGTGTAGAGTAGTTTAACATAGAGTTTATTGGAAACAAAGCAAATTATCTTATACTCAAGGTTTTTACCTTTGTACCTTTTTCCCTCAAGCAACTTCAAATCTCATTAAACTCTAACATGCTCAATAAAACACTAATAGCTCACAGAAATTTCACACTCATGAAATAAGTGTTGAAGGGCTCGACATCCAATTAATCGAATAACATCTCCTGTCAGTTCTCTGAGCCTGTGAGCAGAATTAGACCACTGTGTTCTCAAGGCCTCGGGAGAATATGCAAGTTAACATCTTAAGACAGTACTTGAATTTTTTTAACAGTTTTTTTTTTTCTGTCTTCTTTTCTCATTCTGATCTTTGCTTAGCTGGAGAGCCTCAATGGACTGAGTGAAGAGCCTTCACCCACACCAAGCCCTTCAGATCCAGAACGAGTATCCGAGTCTGCACCGACAGATTTAGAAAGGTAAAGTGTGAACACACTTCCCCTTTCACATGCATTAAGTTATGATTTTTGTGCCACTACTAATTTTTTCCATGAACAAATAGGAATAAAAAATAAAGTGTTGCAGGTTATACTGTCTGTTTTTAAGTAACTGACATGCATGATTTGACAGCTTTTCAGCATTACTGATGACATTGACTGGCACATTCTTGTATTTAGTTGGGGTAAGTAACATGTACATGTGGTGTTGTGTCACAAGATCGACGCGTCTCTCACATACTTTCCTCTCACACTCCATTGCTAAATTGAATACAATGCTGTCTCTTCATTGGTGTAAGGCACGGTAGTGTGCACGTAAGTGGCAAGCAATCAGGCACCTTAAAGGTCCAGTGTGTGAGATTTACGGGGATTTATTGGCAGAATATGCAGAAATTGAATATAAAATTCATAACTTTGTTTTTATTAGTGTATAATCACCTGAAAATAAGAATCATCGTGTTTTTGTTACCTTAAAATGAGACATTTTTATTTCTATGTAGTTATTCTTCATGCCTGGCATCAAATCAGATTCTCCTTGAAATCATATTGAAACCAGCCTGTGTTTACATTTTCCCAGACATATTTACAGTGAGTTGTACCGTAGCTGGTTAAAATGAAGCCGGAGGACATTTTTACTTGATAATTTCATTTTTGACCTTATTATTTTGGTGGAAACACTACCGATTTTGTCCACAGGGGCCGCTAAAATTGACAAAAGATGAAAGTTCTTTGTAGTAACTTTAACTGCAGAGGATTCATCTTTTACTTTTTCTTCTTTCCATATCAATGTTGAGTTTCTAAGTAATTAATTGGAAATCAGATTTTAATAGAATCAGGCCTAACACAACATTTTAAATATGTCCGTGAATGTTCTCATTCGTCCAGGTCATTGTAAGCCAAAGAAGGATTAAATCGAAAGCAACTGGACTTGTTCAAAAGTCTTTTCTGAAGACGTTTCGCCTCTTATCCAAGAAGCTTCATCAGTTCATGCCTGTCAGACTAGTCAGAGCTAGCTCTGACTAGTCCAGTTGCTTTCGATTTAATCCTTCTTTGGCTAACATTTTAAATACTAAAAATCATATATTTTTTTGAAAGTTGTAGTTTGGTTCTGTTTCAATGAAAACATTTTTTGCCATAATAGAACAAACAGGGTTTTCAATTTTACTATATTGTTTTGAATAGTCATAGCAAATATTGTAATATATCGATAATGCCATGATTGCAATATTTTGTCTGTGGACTATTTACTTTCATTGCTGTTTACTGAGTGCTGCTGAGAGCAGAGTAGTCGTGTACTCTGTATGACTGCAGCAAATGGACAAAACAGGTGTCAGCCTGCTTACACAAACAGAGTGTGAGGAAGTGCCTCATTAAGTTACACATGAGTAACATAAGTTCATATCCCGTAGCCCCTCACTGCTGCATCTCATGACCATGTGAGACAAGCTCCAGTGGAGATACTCATCTACAGTTCACTTTACTGCTGTGAGTCAAGTGTGCATTGTTATGGTTTCTCATTTCAGCAGCCAAGACACCACAAAGACTGGCAGCCAGGACCAGCTGGATAAGAGCAATAATGAAAAGGTAGAAGAGTCGGGGAAACATGTTTGATTATTGGGGAAATGTCCTGTTTCAGTGCCAAAAACATTAATGCATAACATTACTCATCAAAACCTGATTTTTAACAATTACTTTGAGTCTTTAAACCTTCCAGACTCCATTGTTACAAGTTTTATACATGATCTCTTTTTGTCTTTGCCTCATACTGTTCATCTCAGAAGTCTGTAAAATGCATCATGGAATTCATAATGTTTATAGCCTTTGGAAATATCCTGCATGTTGTGTGCAGTCTACAGGCTTAATAATGTTTCTTTACAGTAAATGTTGCGATATTTAAATTCTAAAGGAAAATATTTAGCTGGTTTAGCATATTTTAGTGCATTTCTTTTGTTCTCTCAGAATACAAGTGAAGAGATCAGTAAGATCAGTGAAAAGCCACCCATCAGTCCGTCTGCCACTTTGCCCGCCGCCCTGGAGGACGACAGCTTTGGCTCGAGAAAGGCTCGCTCATCTTTTGGAAAGGGCTTCTTCAAGATCCGTGGCGGCAAGAAGACATCCAGTACCCCTAACCTCGGTAAGAACAAACCACATGAGTCAGCAGCTGGATAAGAACTGGATAAGTCTACAAGGTGACTTAGTCTGTACTTGATGCTATTTTGGCATTAAGCTAGCATTAGAATTTACTGGTTTACTACAGAGCGAGATTTTTCCAAACATGGGCCACTTTTTATTTTCCCAAGCCACACCCATGGAATATACTATATGGACCAACACCATAATTTGCAGCCCACACAAACTGTGGTCCCCATTTAATTATGGAAGTCCATTTCTGTGCCGTTGAATGCCCTGCGTTCTGTCTATGTGCTTTTTCGTGTGTGTGTCAGTGTTTGTTCCACCTCTCCAATCCTGTTGTTATTTCAATTATAATTTCTGCCCTTTGTCTTGTTCTTATGCTGTTGGACCCTGTCGTGTGTTGTGTGGTTTGTTACACATGAAGACCGCAGCCGGAGTGCAAGTGCGCCTATGCTAGGTACAGTATAGACCGCAGGTCATGGTAGGGTTGCAGTAGTTCTCTGAAGACACAAATGAAACTACTGAATATCTCCTACATCAGTGTACAACTATGCCTTTTCTAAACTCATCCATTCAGCTGACATCTTTTTTATCACATCATGTCTCAGTAACTGCAGCGCTTCAACAGCCACACCCTTGTCACTACCCACTGTTGCACAAGTGTCCAACATACAGCCAGTCTGTTGTGTATGTTGATTTGCCTGTGTGCCTGCATGTATTTGTTTACACTCTTAAGTTTCCGTCAAACCCTCTCCCCATACAGAAATCTGTGCTGAGATCCAGATCGTCAGCTAAAACGATTTATTTGGATCTTGAAAGCCTCCCACTAAAAAAGAAAACAACTAATGAACTTCCTTTTTATCTAATAAAACTATTTTATTCCAGTCTTAGTAAGACATCGGCCGTGTGTAATGCATGCATACTAGAGAGTGTACTGCTTTTAATGCACACCGCCATGACCTTCCAGTCCATCGAGGTCTAGGAGACGTCATGTGTCTGTCTTCAGTGTTTTTCGGGTCTCTACCCTGGCCCCTGTGCAGCGACTCTGTCTCCGCCGATCTGTACATGTCTACCACACTGCTGCTCATGATGCTGATGATTTTCTGTGGGCATTTGTTTGTACAGCCGAAACAGAGCGACAGGGCAC
>JAJHUR010112462.1:15384-49234 GCA_027495735.1 Lutjanus campechanus | reverse complement strand
CCCTCCCCCGAAACTGTTTGGAGCCCCCCCCCCAGGGATGCCTGTCTCCATCTCCGAAAACATCTGCTCTAGACCAGCTTGTTTGAATTTTGCCATCACTCTGATGGCTGTGTGTGAATTGTTTAAAACTGCTAATTTGCAGGGGAATCTGACACATGAGTGCTGATTTTTGTGCTTGATGTTTTAGTATCTTGGAAAAGCTAAGCAAGCAAAGCTAGGCTGCTTTTTGTCCAATAACAGCAGTTTACAAAATTAGCATTAGCCATCAACCAAATGCTGGAACAATATGCAAGCGGCTGGTAGAGTTGCTTCACTCATCAGCCAAAAAACAATGGTAATCTCTTGGTAAAGCTTGATGTGATGAAGGTCTAAGGACCGAAACATTGTATCTTTAATGAAGTTTATTATAAGAACCTTTTCTTGTGCGGGAGTTCTCTCTTCTCTTGCTTACAGATTTTCCTCCTATGCACCAGTCTACAAGAAACCGAAGGTGTGCATGAGCCTTTAATGCTATTTTTAATCTATTGAGTGGCTAGTCAAAGTTGAACATTTACTAGCAATTTGGCTGGTGGACAAAAAAGTTTATTTTGCACCCTGAATAGTGTTCATGTGTATATGATATAATTTAACATGCCTACATTTTTGGTGCTTTCATGCTTTGTTTCTGACCTCTTTTCCTTGTAACCTCAGCACACCTTCATTCTCTTTTTAGGCGCTTTTTGGCATTTTTTGCCTTTTATTCAATAGTGGAGGAAGATGAAATAAGGAGAGAGAAAGATGAGGAATGAAATGCAACAAAGGTCTACAGCTGGACCTGAACCATAAGATCTGTTTCCACCACAAGAACTTTCCCCAGGGACAAAGAGCATGAAAAGGAACTTGCGTCTCCACTGCAGGCACCAGGGTCTACATTAAATTACAGGGACATTTATTTTACTCCCCAAAAAGTCCCAGCCGGGAGGGTGGTACTTTCTAAAAGTACAGAAAATTTTAGACTGGGGCTTTCAATTGGTCGAGCACTCGCAACATTTTACGGTTTCAGCCACTATGTTAAAAAAAAAATTCAGCCCCCATGTTTCTGTCTGTAGTTTTATATAGTATCATGATTGTTGTACAGCCACGTGCCCAAACAGCTGTTGCTTTTTCATATGTCAATAGACTAATTTGCCTAATCTTCTCAGGTCTTTAGACCGCAGCGGAAACGCAGACAACTGCAGGATGAAGGAACCTTTTAGTTCCTGGAAAGGTAGTTCCTGGAGCTAAAAGTTTCAGGCACCTTTTGAGGAAACGCAGCTATAGAGACTCTGGTTCATGATCAGCACCTTAAACCTTCAGGACACCAGGGCGCCACCCACGTCTTATTTATTTTATTTTTTCCTACTGTTTCTAATGCAGTCCCTGAGCTACTAGGCCCATACTAGGCCCATTATCACAGCCCGGACATACTGGCAGCCGGAACCACACAAAGGAGCCCTAAAGTGTTTAAAGATGTTTGTGTTCACTTTAGGAGGCTGCTGTTTATGAGACTCTGTGAGCTAATTTGTGCTGCAGCAGTTGGATGAGGCCTGAGGAGGCACAAAGCATGAGTTTATGAGATGATTTAGGCCAGGGGGAGGGAGGGGTTGTACCCAATTCATTCAAGTGAGAGCCAGTCCCAGTGCTCTGTTTGTCCCTCGCCAGCTGCCAGACAGGGCCTGTTTCCTCTCTCCCTCTATTGTTTTGAGCCTCAGAGGTGAGCTTGATTACACAAATCTGGAGGTAATGCAACTCGGCCTCTTCTCAGAGTCCCTGTGCCAGCTGCCAAGTGCCCCTCTTTATGTTTCTGTGCAGACGGCTCTCAGGGGGCTCGCAGTCTGGTCTGGTGGTGTTGATGTTGCTCTGCCTCTCTCTGTTTGTAGGAAGGATGATAAGGACTACGCCCTCAAGCAGATTGAAGGCACTGGCATCTCCATGTCAGCCTGCAGAGAGATTGCAGTAAGAACTGCTTGGCTTACTCTGTCCCTTTGTTTGGTCTCTGTTTAACACCCTCATGCCATTCCAAGGTGGTTTATGTAATGTTCGAATCACCTTCACAAAGTAGCTTTTGTTAAGTAAGCAACAGAGATACAACTCAAGAGCAAGCAAGTAGGGCTGCAACTAGTGATTATTTTCATTGTCAATTAACCTGTCAATTATTTTCTTGATTAACTGATTAGTTGTTTGGTCCATAATGTCAGAAAATGGTGAGAAAGTCCAGGATGACGTCCTCAAATGTCTTCTTTTGTCAGGAACCCAAAGATATTCAGTTAACTGTCAGAAAGGAGTAAAATAGTTGATTAATTTAATAATTGATTCATGATTGATCTATTGTTGCAGCTCTACTTGAAATAATTACAGAACAAGACAGATATAGAAAATTGACATTAATATAATGCATACATAAGGTAGACACAATGTCATTAAAGGACCAGTGTGTATTTAGTGGCATCTAGTGGTGAAGTAATCACTTTGCCTCAACCTCCCCTTCCAAACGATTGTGGCGGCAAAACACAAAAGGCCCTACCTAGAGTTAGTGTTTGGTTTGTGCGCTCTGGGCTACTGTAGAAACATGGCGGTTCAACGTTGCAGCCTCTGTGGAAGAGGACCTGTGCCCTCTGTAGATATAAACAGCTCATTCTAAGGTAATGAAAACACAGTGGTCCTCATTTTCATTTGGTTATCCTGTATTCAAGTGGTATCATAAAAATGAGTTACAGTCATAAACACAGAAAGACGGCAGACAAGACTAAATATTTAGATAATAATAGAGATGTGATTGATTAGTTCACTACTTGATTAAACGTTGCGACCCTCACAAGTCAGAACCAGAATTACTGGTCAACTTAATTAAGCAGGATGTAAATTAGCAAGGTGGAAAGTGGGACAAAGATTACACTTCCATCAGCGTGGTTTGACAATATTTTGATCTAGAAAATGAAAATAAGGTTATAGGTAGGCTTTGTTAGAATAAACCGGCATATGACCACTAGACTCAACTACTGTGGATGTTAACCTGCAAGGAGAGCAGGCTGATGCTAGTGCCGCTAACATTAGCGACACTCAGCATCATTTTAGAGTGTTTTCTTATGTAGAAAAGTTATTTATTAGCATTCAACCGGATAACCATTAATATTTTAGTGGTTAACTAATGAAAATGTAGATTGAATGTTATATTCCATTTCTGCCATTTTCTGCCCATAAAATGCCCAAATCTCACACGCTGGACCTTTAATATAAACTATGACCTCAAAAGCAAAAGGTTTACCTCAAATATCATACTCCTCAAAAATATTATGCAAGTCCTTTTTATTGTGTTGCATTCAGTTTTGTGTAAGTAATATTGTGTTCACCCCTGTTTGTATTATCTTATGTTAATTAATCCTATGAATTCCTCACTTTTAAAAGTTAGTACTTATTTGTCATTCATAATTTCTGGCATGAGAGTGTGTGTTTGTTCCTCTGACTGGGTTTGTATATTGCAGCTGCTGCGGGAGCTGAAGCACCCCAATGTCATCTCACTGCAGAAGGTTTTCCTGTCACATGCAGACCGTAAAGTATGGTTGCTGTTTGACTACGCCGAACATGACCTCTGGGTAAAATGCACACTCACACAACACACAGTGGAGATGATCGCATGGCATGACTTCATCAAAATGTAGCTGTCTTATCCACTGAATATGTCATTCTGAATGAGAATGCATGTGGACAATATTCATCAGAGAAATCTGAGAATTTGTAGAAAGTTATGTTAAGTTTCTCATCACCTCACAACCAACTAACGCTGTCCACTGAAACACTAGAGCGCTTTTAATTTGAAACGGATACAGGAAGTAATGAGTTTGTATGAGCAGCGTAATGCAGTCACTTTAACAGGGCAAGTGGGAGCTGATCAAAGCCCACATTTCCCATCATTCCTGGACTGAGAAGTCTGTTAAGTTAGCTGTTTGATTTTTCAAAATGTTACTGTTTGTTCATGTTTGCACCATGTTCTGAGCAGAATATGGTGCTTCCAAAGTCCCACCTCTTTTTGGATCTTTAGCCAAATTTCTCCTTTCATGTTTACTCGAATATGCTTCATTTTAGGTTTGACTGTTGAATGTTGAAAAGAAAACCAAATTTTGAAGATGGTTAAAAAATGTTGGACCTGTAAAAAGCCGTCTCATAGCTAAGTAGCCAGCTAATCTGCTTGCTTTTACACCATCTCTTAACCTAATGTGCTTTTCTTTTCAACATAGAAAACCCTATCACATAGTATATCTAAGTTCAGGAAACAGAAAAGGAGAAAGTTGACCAAAGTTCCACCAGGTACCCAGAATGCTCTGCTGTTATTGGAGCACAGAGCAAAAAGGTGTGGGAGTTAGGAAGAGTAAATTGTCATTTTTCTCCTGGTTTATAGTTTTAACTGTTAGTAAAGTGCCCCATGTCTCTTATTCTGCACTGCTTGCCACTCTTTCAGAAAATGCAGTATGCATTTTACTTTGCAATCGGTGACCCAATGATAGTTGGTACACAACCCATTTTCGTTCCCGGTCCTATGTTTGGGAATCGCTGATGTAGACCAACACACATGGACATACTGAAGTTTCCCATTATTCTGAGCACGTACAAACTTAGTTTACTTATAGTTTACATTCAGGTCATATATTTTTATGAATTCTGCTGTTTCTTAGCACGTATGTGATAATTTCCCTTTAATGTACTAAAGACATTCACACGTTGCAGAATTACTCATAGTGCTGCTGATGCATATACACACATTTCAGCAACAGCCATTCGTAAGGAAGGAGATTAAAAATGGTGCTAATTATGCATTGTGAAGACTCATTAAAACACACACAAACACCCAGAAGTATTCAGCATTTGGTAGTCAAACCTCTGCTGCATTACAGTTGGCAGCGTATCAGAACTGAGTTTAAGTGCCATTTTCTGCCACAAAGCTGCAACACTCGCATTCCCCTCTTGAGGAAGTGGAAACACATGCCACAAACATCAGCCTCACTCATCTCGCCTGTAGCAAAAACTTACACAAATGCAGAAAAAGACACAAACTGTTGGATTTCAGTCATCATCTGTATGCACACACACACCACAATTACTATTATGTTCTCTTTCTGTAGCACATTATTAAGTTCCACAGAGCGTCAAAGGCCAACAAGAAGCCACTTCAGCTGCCTAGAGGAATGGTCAAGTCTCTGCTCTACCAGATCCTGGATGGCATCCATTACCTCCACGCCAACTGGGTCCTCCACAGAGACCTTGTAAGAGGATTGGGGAGGGAGGAGGAGGGGGAGAGAGAGAAAATATTTAGGTAGAAGGGAAAAACAAGGCAACAGTTGAGAGATGAGAGATACGAAGATTGTTGTTGAGCAGAGAATCAGTCAAAGACATGAAGCTGCATCAATCTACATGTGTTAAATCATGGCTCATAACTGCTTTAATTCACGTTTAAAACAAACTTTATATATATATAGTAGTGTAGTCCAAAACAAAGTTACAAAGTGTTCTCCAAAACAGAAATTAAATGGTAGACACTGATAAAAATTTGAAGCAAAACTAGCTATATGCCAAATAGTAAACAATATAAAATGATTAAAAGATAAGCAATAAAGCAGAAAGCATTTCTGTTTAAAAAAAAACGAGGGGGTTTAAGAAGTGACTTAACAATAAATAAGAGACCAAAAACCCTGTAAAAGCACACTTATATTAAATTTAAAAGAGGACAAGGTTCTTGCCAGTCTGATCTCACCAGGGAGGTTGTTTTAAAGAGCTGAGGCCCTAAATGTTTTTTTGTCTGCAGATTAATGATGATTTGTAAATAGGTTTAAGTCAACCTTGTTCACATCTAATGCACTTGTTCTACAGTATTCTGTGTTACAGTTGTTTTGGTGGAGGGTTATTACATCAAAGTTAGATTTTAAATACAAATTGTTTTATTTATTGTGATCTAAAAGAAACTCAAAAGCTTTCTAGTGGTGTAATTGGTTCTCTAAAATGCAAACTTCAAAACATGCCTGTAAAATAGTCTAGTTTGTTTACACGTCAGCAGAGTAGAATGCTAAATTATCTGATATTAACCACCACTGACTGATAGAGGTGTCAAAAGTACACAAGTTCTTCACTCTAGTAGGAAAAATACTTGTGTTAAAAAAGGCTCTGGTAAAAGTAGAGCTACTAATTCAACTTCTTTACTCAAGTAAAGACATTTCTACCAGCTATTTCTCTGCAGAGCTAAGTGAACCTCACCTTTTCTCCATAGTCAAGTCTCTCTCTTTTGTCTGTTTTTTCTTGTTACATCTGTTGTGTGTGATGTGCACTGATGGATACACCAAGGAATTGTCTTTTCTATGTGTTATTGTCTCATCCATTTAGGCTGAAAATAGAAGTCATCATTAATTCTCCTCAAATGTATTAAAACTAAAGTAACAAGCCAGATTTGGAAATGTAAGGAATAGAGAGTACAGATATTTGAGCTAAAATGTAGGGAGTAAAATTAAAACTTTTTCAGAAAAATTAAAACTCAAGTTAAGTGCAGATATCTCTAAACTCTTCTTAAGCACAGTAACAACGTATTTGTACTTTGTTTCTTCACACAAATGAGATGGAAAATGGTAGACCTTCTCTCTTGTGGGCTGCAGTGGGCGTATTTGTCCACTAGAGGGCGGCAGCAAAGAATTTTCATTACAATACCAGATGCAGGATTATAGTTCAGAAATTGGGACAGATTAATTTGAACTAGTCTCAGTTGATTTGTCGTCTGTATTTAAAATATTTGACTTGTGGAAGCATGTTTATAACTGTCGGTGTGTCTCTTGTCCCTCCTCAGAAACCAGCTAACATTTTAGTGATGGGGGAAGGGCCAGAGAGGGGTAGAGTAAAGATTGGTATGTATACCATCTCCTTTTAAAACACACAGTCATTTACTGTTTAAGTTTGCTATTACTTTACTGACTATGATGCCTCCCCTGCAGCGGACATGGGGTTTGCCCGTCTCTTCAATTCACCGCTGAAGCCTTTAGCCGATCTCGACCCTGTGGTGGTCACCTTCTGGTACAGAGCACCTGAACTACTGCTGGGGGCTCGGCACTACACCAAAGCCATCGGTGAGAATTGTGCAACACCATCTGTCTGTGGAGCTTCACTTGTGTGAACGAACGTGTGCAACCAGTTCTTCTGACTGTGGTGACAGCTTTCAGTAAGTCTGTGTGTGTGCTCTGCTTTTCCCTAAGACATCTGGGCAATTGGCTGCATCTTTGCAGAGCTGCTGACGTCTGAGCCCATATTCCACTGTCGCCAGGAGGACATCAAGACCAGTAACCCTTACCACCATGACCAACTGGACCGCATCTTTAATGTAATGGGCTTCCCTGCAGGTGAGTGTCCACTGCAGCCAGACTTTGAGGGAAAATGCTCCATTTGAAATCTTTAAATATGTACTGATTTGTTATAATAATAATATACCCCAACTGCTTCAAAAGGGGGGTATATTACTTGTGACGTTAAGGGAAACAAGCACTTATGATTTTCCAAATAATGAATTTGCATGTATTGGAGGGATAGCTTAGATTATTTGAAGTGGGCTTGTATGAGGTACTTACAATAGGTGGCGGGTGACACATCCCCCTGTTTGAAGAAGCAGCAGGATTACCTGTGTAGGAAGCTAAGTAATGAACTGCTGTGGACCAGGTCAGCAGCTGAGCAGCAGATTGTGAAATATTTCTCTGCACATTTCACTCTCCTGGCTCTACAGTATAATGTAAGAAGCTATGCAATTATATTAATAAAAAAAACATCTATATCAATATAAGTGCACACTTCATTTTTTCACCACTTTGCCTTGCTGTCAAACAGCCTTTTCTGCTGTTATATAATCCAGATATCACTCAATCCAAACCAATCATTTACCAATTACTGATTTTTCTTAAGGAGTTTGGAGAGCGATATTTGGCTTATATAAGGATAAATTCCTGTTGAATAAAGGTTGTCTCATGGTAAAGTAAAGTGGTGAAATTAAATACAAATATAGTGCACACTTAAACTGTAATTGATGTTTCAAGGCAGCTAAAATTGATTTTGCTGCTGACCCTGTCCACAGCAGTACATTGCTTTGCTTCCATGCTGGCACTCCTCTCTGCTTCTCCAAAGGTAGGTAGGTAGGTAACACACTGACTATCAATAAGTAACTCATACAATCCCTCCTCAAGTAATCTGAACTATCCCTTTAATGCTGTTCAGCTGTTATGATACCAAAGTGCCACAGCTGCTGTGTTGCCCTCTCAATGGAAAAATGTTGTGGAAGAATAAACACTTTCCTTTCCTAGCAGAGGCAGATTATTTTGTTGGTCTTTTCTTGCTGCTTTTTCTTTAGGCAGTAATGTGATCTGTGGGCTCTGAACATCAACTGACACGATAGATGAAGCCAAGTCACAAACATAGAAACTTTTACTTGCAGGGCTACATTTGGGCCTATATTTTCCAGTTCACTGCTGCTTCAGATCTTGTTTCCCCCCCTCTACCATCTCTGCTGCTCTTGTTGTGTAACTCACCAGTCTGTCTGATGGATTTGTTTTGATTCTGCAGGAAACAAAGCCTTACAAATTTTGCATCGAGGCAAATTTTACGATGCCTTTGAAAAGTGCTGAGATAAACTGATGATGAGCACATCATTTTCGGTTTTATATAAAGAAAAACCAGATGTTAACCTGTAAGTCAAAATCAAAGCTCACTGCATCCTAGTTGTCGCGAGTAAATGAGTGTTTGTGCTTCAAAAGATTGTAATCCAGACCCTACAACCTAAATAATCTGTTCTTGAAGGAAGGGGAGGCTGTGACGTGGCGTAATCCTGTCTTTCCCTCATTTGACAGATAAAGACTGGGAGGACATCAAAAAGATGCCAGAACACTCCACGCTGATGAAAGACTTTAGGAGGAACACGTGAGTCTGCAGAGCACCGCTGCCCCAGTTTTCTTCAAGATCAGAAACAAAGTTAGAGCAAAGCAAAGTGCTGTGTCTGCTGGCAAAAAGACATCTTTGAGTGTTGTACTCAACTTGTACTTAACCGCATAACAGCTCTGCATGTTCTTTAGGGCTCCATCTAACAATTGTCTTCATTATTGATTAGTTGGTTAATTGCTAAATCTATAAAGTGTTTTTTTTTAAAAAGGGAAAATGCTCCTCACATCAATTTCCCACAGTCCCAAATGACGTCTTCAAATTGCTGCTTTTGTCCAACCAAATGTCCAAGACCCAAAGATTCTTCATTTACTGTCATAAATGACAAAGAAAAGCAGCAATGCCACACATTTAAGAAGCTTTTTGCTTGAAAAATGACAATGCAATTATTAATCAATTATCAAAATAGTTGGCAATTAATTTTCTTTCAGTCAGCTAATTGATTAATCAGCTAATTGTTGCATCTCAAATGTTCTGATATGTTTCTTATATTGCAAAGGAGGCATAACATTGATGTATTTGTTCCTTCTCTGTCACAGATACACAAACTGCAGCCTTATAAAGTACATGGAAAAACATAAAGTCAAACCAGACAGCAAAGCATTCCACTTGGTGAGTTAAAATACCTCTATAATAGGACAATTACATGTAATCTGTGGGGTTGTATGAGGCAGTATTACCCACAGATGGGTGGCAGTGGCATCGCCCCAGTTTGGGGAACAGCAGGAGTACCACTGCAGGAAGCTAAGCGATGTACTGCTGTGGACAGGGTCAGCAGAAAACTTATTTTAGCCACCTAAAATCAATATTTGTTTAAGTGTTATGTTAAATTTAGAATATTTTCACTGATTTACCCTGCCCTCAGACCGATAGGAAACTGCTGTTAAATATGTCAAATATAGTTTTCTCTAAACCAACCAGACTCCACTGGCAAAGTTGGTCATTATACCTCACAGAACACGGGAGATGCTCATCTACCGCAGCCTCAATGGATTAGTTTGTTTGTGTTATCGTGTGACTTTCGTGAATCTGAATTAACCTTTTAAAGCATAGAAGTTTTGGAGAAAGCATTATTTGGCTTATTAGCAGCAGTTTCCTGTCAGAAAAAGCTTTCGGACAGCAAGATAAAGTGATGAAAATATTCTAAATGTATTGTACACTTTAAGTGACTACTGTGCATAATACACTGATTATAGATAACTACCTCATAGCACCTCACTTAAAAGAATTTGAACTATTGCTGTAAAGACTACATAGTACTATTATGATGGCACATTCATGACAACCATGATAAATGAAGCATGCTTTGTCACAATGCCTCTTCTATATATTGTTTCTTGATTGAGGTTAACGTTGTGTGTAATTCATTAAAGCTGCAGAAGCTGTTGACTATGGACCCCATCCGTAGAATCACATCTGAGCAGGCGATGCAGGACCCCTACTTTTTGGAAGAGCCCCTGCCCACCTCTGAGTGAGTCACAGCACACACACAGCCCCATACATACGACCTATATTTAGTTTATCTATCTTGTGCTGCTCCTCGGCTTCAGTCACATGACCTAGGGACGTCTACCACGTTGAACGGGTCTCTTAGCTAATTAGCAGCGAGTCAGGGGAATAAATGTTTTAAGTTGACAAGCCTCTTTGCGTTTTTTCTCCAGTGTGTTTGCAGGCTGCCAGATTCCCTACCCCAAGAGGGAGTTCTTGACAGAGGAAGAGCCAGAGGACAAGGCAGACAAAGTAAGAAACCCACATACTGTATCACTACAGTCGTTCTGCATGAATGAATATATACAGAAAGGTGTAGGGAAAAACTACAACGATGTAGCAAATACACAATAGGGCTGAACATCATATTGCTTCAGCACTAACAATGTAAACATACATTATAATGAACACATGTACAATAATCATTTTCTTTTTTTTTTTCTTTTGGAATATTAGAAGAACCAGCAGCAGCAACAGGGAAACAACCACACAAATGGGGCGGGGCACACTGGCAACCCTGACAACAGCCATGCCCAGGGCCCGCCTCTGAAGAAAGTGCGAGTTGTCCCGCCCACCACTACCTCAGGTGGCCTCATCATGACCTCAGACTACCAGGTAGGTGTCTTACTCCCTCCCTCTCTCTCTCTCTCTCTCTCTCTCTCTCTCTGTCAAAAATCAATTTCTGGAGTTGTGTGAAATATGGAAAACTGTAACTTGTGTAAAAGAATTATGACACTTGGTTAATTTAGAACATTGTCTCACTCCCTTGATGCATTATTTCAATAAGAACTATATCTAGTCCATGTGATTAAGCAGCTGCCACCTACATGCAGGCCTTTTCCATTGCCACTTTTGGCAGTGCTGAGTCAAGCTATGCCACGTTTACTTGCATTTATTGCATTCATTTGCATTCATGTGCCCGCCTCCAATGCTGTATCCCCTTCTCCTTAAAACATCCTTGGTGGCAACGCCCCTTCTTCCCATCAAACAAGCTTGTGTTGCAAGACTCAACTAATGTCTATGCAGGAGAGCAGAGAGAAAGACGTTTTAAAAAGTCTCAGTGTGTTCAGCTTTCTGTACTCTGGTAGCTTCTAATTGAATCTCTGTGGTTTGAAGTTTAGTTTCTCTCCTGCATCACTGTTTGTTCTTTTGAGTATCAGCTTTATTTTAATGTTTCATGTTCGTGTTAAGTTACTGCTGATGAAAACCAAACATTTTCTGATTTCGCTGCTTCATAATCAAAGCTTTTAAATAACAATAACACGGATTTTATTTTTGAAGAATTTATAAGAAATTAAGTGTCTATTCACTGCTGCAGCCACTTGACTCAAGCTAAGTTCATCTTCAGTTAAGACACACCTTCAAGCAGGTCGCTCTGTTGTAATGGAAATGCTAATCCCTGTTGTGCTGCCATTTATGGAAAAGTATGATGTCTGCCCTCCTGTACACACTCAGTCCAGCAATCAGAGCTTTGTTTCATGTTTTATTTTACACACTTTTTTGACCTGAGAGTGCAGTTTAATGAATCTTTTTGTTGTCTTCGTCCCTGCAGCGCTCCAATCCACATGCTGCCTACCAGAACCCTGGACCAAGCACATCACTGCCCCAAAGCAGCATGGGATACTCCTCTACCTCCCAACAGCCACCCCAGTACTCCCACCAGACCCACCGCTACTGAAACACCCCTACCACACACACGCATAAACACACATACTCATACATACACACACATACACAGCCCTCACCATGCCCACCTGAACGAATGTACTGAGGGATGTGGGGATGTCCAAGGCAACAAACCCCCCCACCCCACCCTGCCCCACCCCATAGAGGGCACCTTGTCTGCAGCAGTGTGTTAGGTCAGAATGACAACAGCCTACACTTCTTCTTCAAGATAACACACCATAACCCCAGTATTAGAAACACAGCTCTAGAGCAAAGCCTGATGGGTGAAACATGAGGTGGGAGGCTGAGAAGACTGGATGGTGGAATCCAACCTGTTTTGTTACTCAGACGTGATCAAACCAGCCAAGAGAAGATGGCTCGGTTTGGGGGGACACATGTTAACCTGTTGTGTCGTCTCCTCCCCTCTTCTTCTCCACCTGTCTCCACACCTCCACCTGCGCCCTACCCTTTTCCCGTCGAAGTTTGGATGAGACTGAAAGCTGCTATGTGACTGCCAGCGGTGACAGATTCCCTGTCCGACTGTCCTTCTGTCTGTCTGTTTGTCTGTCTGTCTGTCTGTCCATTTATTTTGTGTGTGCGGCCCTACAGGGGCCTCAGCTGAGGACTGAACTGAGCTGCTGTGAAGCATGCTGGGAGGATGTGGAGCCCCCCACAGCTGTGGCGTTGAGGGTTTTCAGAAAGGACAAAAAAAAAAAGATGACAAAAAAGATTTTAGTAGTTTATAATTTAATCTGTTTTCATGGTTTTGTTTTCATGGCGAGAGTGGCAAAGCAGCTCGAGTGCTCAGCTGCCGTACGCTGTGGGCAAGCCTTACAACATGATGACAAAACCAACCAATCGCATGGAGGATGGCAGATGGAACATGCATTGTACTGTATTGTATTGAAATATTTTACATGAAGCAAGTATCCTGACAATAAAAGTGGAAACATTGATATTGTTATTTGATCACATCTGATATGATATTCTGTTGATATTATGTGCAAGCAGTTGATGAGTGATGCAAAATTAAAGGCACAGTGTGTAAGATTTGCAGGGATTTATAGGCAGAATGTGAGAAAAATTGAATATCTAATGTATAATTCCTGAAAATAAGAAGTGTGTTTATTACCTTAGTTCACCATGTTGCACCACAATGTTTTTACACTTCCAGATGTCACTAAATCCTACACACTAGTCCTTTAATAATGTATTCACCTTTTGAACCTTTAATGAAATCTGCTGTCTTCTATTCTTTTGTAATTTCTGCTTCACAAGGCTGAAGCTGCTATCTGTTTCCCAAGAAGTCATACAAATCACATTAGCTGGCAGGAAATGTGTGCAAAATTGCTGGAAGAATCAGTTTTAAATGGTGACATCAATCTTTACGCTTGTGAGAACATCCAGTTTCCCAGAAAATGCACAAGGTTGTTTTTAAATTTTTTAGACCCAGTGGCCCTTTGATATTCTGTTTAAGACAGCACACTTTAAATTGAACATTCACTTTAAAAAATGTACAGTATGAAATAATGCTGCAGCAATTATTTTTATTTATTAATCTGCTAATTTTCTCAATTAATCGATTCATCATTTTGTCAATAAATTATCATACAATAGTGAAAAAGACAAGACAATTTTGCATAGCACAAGTTTGTGCGTGACTAATAGCACAAATCCTACAAATATTCAAAGAAAATCAGCAAATCACCACCAAGAGACCAGTACCAGAGAATATTTGTCATTTTACTTTAGAAGTGTAAATTGTCAGAATTGTTGCTGATTGATGTTCTCCCCAGGGTTGAGTCAGTCACTGAATGCAAATTACATGCCAATTTTTGTAATCAGTAACCCAGTCTAGTGGATTGCATAAATGTAATCTAATCTGAATACTTTGGGATTATTTTTGGATTACTTTAAACTCAAACATTGAAAATATTGCACCTCATACTAAAAAATGGATGCAGCCACAAAAAGTCCCATGAATATTATTTTTATCTCAAAACATTTTAATGTAAATTAAATACATTTTTTGCATAGGATTCTTTATGCCAACAGGGCCACCATAAAGTGTAACTTTAATCGAACATTGATTGTCATGAAAAAAGATTCCGATTTTTTAAAAATTGTCATGTTTTAAAGATGCAATTAAGAAGGCAATCAAGTAATCCTTGATTGTGAAACTATCTAATTCCACATTTTTTAAAATGTAATCTGGGTTTATGACATGTATTACATACATTACTACCCAACCCTGTGTTTCTCCCATGCACAGAATCTCACACATGGAAAGAAAAGTCGTACATTGGTTGTAATGTCCAAGTATTGGACATTGTCTTTCCTGTCTAAACTGTCCCTGTGACATAGTCACATACATGTGTACTTTATTCATGGCTAAATTAATTATATATGTCAAACTGACAGCTGTGTAACAAATGCAGGCTGTGGTTCCCCCCCTTGTTCAGGAATAGAACTGCCTTTTCAATAATGAAACTCCCTTTCCTTTTCTATTGGACTAAACCCAGTCTACAGTCTAAATATTCACTGCTCTCTTTCCCTGCTTTGATGACTGTCTGTCATCTCCTTCAGATTGTTTTTGTCTACCAACACACCTGGGAGAGTAAAGCTTAGATCTAAGTATAGCAAGTCCTCTCATTGAACCTCTTCCTGCAGGATGCTGGCCCATCTATTTCAGTCTGTTATACAATACTATCACAGCATCATTGCCTGAAGCATGTTACTAACCCCCTAAAAACATCTCTATCTCATAGTTTTCTGCTGTTATTCGTTACTTAAATAGGGCTACGTGTCTACAAAACCCCCACAGGCCTTGAGATGAATTTAAAGCCCTAATAATTTTGACAAGGAATAGGACCCAGTTGCATAAAAAAAAAAACGTTAAGCTCTTCAGCAACGCCCAACCGTAGCCCCGCCCCTTCCATTCGCAACACCGCTTTCGAGCTGGGGAGTCTCCCTGTCAGTCATTCCGCTCGAGAGATCCCATTGGTTGACGTGAACGCCCATCAAGTGTTAAAGCCCCTGCTCTGAGATTTTATTGGTGGATGTGGCCGATGGGCGTGTCACTGTCCTCAAAGGATTTTTCCCCGGAGTGGCCAGACGGGCTGGGGGACACAGGATGGAAGAGCTAATAGGAGTACCTAACGGGACATGCGGACGGGCTGAATTCTTCTAATATTTCAAGTGCTGGTGAGGGCCTTATGATACTTATTACAACGACTAATAACACCTTTTGTATAAATGGTGAAATGTGTGTGGCCATTTCTGTTAACTGTAGTCTCATTTGTCCAAACTAAGAACTCGACCACTGGACATAAGCTAGCTAACCAAGTGGTCAGTTGGAGCGGACCCCCAGTTGAGGATAATAAATGCACTCTCTGTAGCCGAAACCTGCTTTAGAAATTATAGATTGTTTACGCTGCTGGGTAACTTTCACCAGATAATTGATGATGGCTGCACACCAGCGTGTTTAATCACTTTATTAGGCACCTAAACAGAAATCGGCTTGTTAAATTTAAGATTTAAACCGGCTGAAATTCACGGGAACCGAGGTAGATGAACAGATGTGGGTCAGTCCATCAGTAACGGGAAGCGACGGTGCGGAACAGTGATTGATCGCGGTTGCCATTAGTTTACGCCTGTGTGTATATGTGTGTGTGTTTCTGTGAATGTGCCTGTCCGTGCGTGTGTATCAGCCTGTGGGAAAGAGAGAAAGGGAGTGTGTGAAGACACTGGAAATTTTAGTACAGTTGTAATAACTTTAACATGACATTCATGTGATAACATTTAAAAATTAGTCTACCTGGATTCCAAATAACGTGTTGAATATTTAAATTAAAAAATCTCAAATATCCCTCGGGATTAATAAAGTATCTATCTATCTATCTATCTATCTATCTATCTATCTATCTATCTATCTATCTATCTATCTATCTATCTGTCTGTCTTAGAGCTGCAGTGATCAGTTGATTAATCGATTAGTTGTCAACTATTAGATTAAACACCAACTATTCTAGCAATCAATTAATCAGCTGGGGTAATTTTTTAAGGAACAAATGTCCAAAACTTTTGATTTCAGCTGGTCAAATGTGCATATTTTCTTGTTTCTTTTGTCCTCCAACTGAATATCTTTGAGTTGTGGACAACACAAGACATTTGATCTATCTATCTATCTATCTATCTATCTATCTATCTATTATAATGACAGTTTAATTAATTGACCACATTTTAGATTAATCAGTTATTGAGTAATCTCAAAGTTAATGATACTTAATCTGATTAACTGCCAAAAAAACTTCAAATATTCAATTTATTTTGAAAGGAGAAAAGCAAACAATCCTTTGCAACTGCCAAGTTGAAACCATGTATTGTGTGCTTTTTTTTTAAACTTGTGTGATTGGCAAATTTTTAATCACTTTGTTGATGAGCAACAGAATGAATCTGCTTTTTTAAGCCCATTGTATCAACATCAGGATTATGACAACTTTGGGTCATGTTTGCATTAAAAAGTCAGGTATTTGAATAAATATAATCCTGCAGATTTACTCAACAGATTAAGGCTGAGCGGTATGGTTGAAGCCATTGAATATGGAAAAAGTATGGAAAATCATGTTAAATGTTTTAATTTATGTTCAAAACAATCAACCAAACTCGTTTTATATGCAAATTAGCACTTCAGCCACAAATTTTGTTCAGTTTGACTGAATCATTACATTTCTATAATGATGGGATGATCAGATTATATAATCATGTTAATATTTAGTCAACAAACTTTATTATTGAATTCATGGTTGCAAGTAATTATTATTTTAATCATTGATTAATCTGTCAAGCATTTTCTCAATTTATTGATTAGTTGTTTGTTCCACAAAATGATGATCACTGAAGCATTAAGCTGAAATCAGAATTTGGACATTTTTTTTAAAGAAAAAATGCTTTAAAACAATTAATTGATTATTTGCAATTAATTTAATAGTTGACCGCTAATTGATTAATTGGCTAATTGTTGCAGCTCTAATTGAATAATTGCTCAGCCTTCACATGTATTTTGTCTTTTTGCAACAAAAAAGGTTTAAGCCATGGCCACCCTCAGTTGTCTATTAAGTACCCTGTCTTCAGTAGATACTTTTACCCAGAGTTCTTCACAGGCACAGTACCATGAATGTTTCACAAACATGGGTGCCCCTGAGTAATATTGGGATGTTCTTGGACAGGCCCAGTGTCACAGCAGAAATTTTTTACATCATATTTAGGGCAGTGTGACCTGACGTAATCCAGACTGCATTATTCATAACATCAGAACAAGCAAAACAGCCTGCAACACAAGAAGCTGTACTCGGCTCATAAATTGGTAATGACTCCCCCTTTCAGGTCTTAATGGACTTCTCACATCTGTAGTAAAGGCCTCTTCAATCTCTGTGTGTTGGCGTAGAGATGTGGGTGTCTTGCAGGAGTCACAGAGGAAGTGTTTTTGACCCTGAACGCAGCTTGAATGTCACCTCTTCTGAGGATCAAAGACATTTTTGCTTCTGATGGGACTGTTAACATTCTGCTAATGGGACATTTGAGAGGCTACCTGGTGTGTTTGTATGTGTTTGTATGCCTGAATGCCTGAGTATGCATGCTGGGTTGTAATAAATTAAGCATCCAAACACGACAAAAAGGAAGAGTGAGAATTTATGTTTGAAGGCATAAGCTAATGTGCTCCTCTATGCTGTTGCGGGTGAGATGGGCTCATGTTGGGCATTACTCTCCCTTTCTTGCCCCTGTCTTTCTCCCCCAAGTGAGTGGAGGATGAAGGAGGAGGAGCGCTCGCTTGCTCCGCTTTCATTGCAAGAGTACAGGGGGCCTTAAAGAAGGTCGAAGAGGAGGAGGAGGAGGAGGAGGGGAAGGATGCATGGGAGAGCTAGCGCTGTTGCCGTGTGAACGGAGCTCTATTGTCCCGGGAACCTTTCAGTGGCTTCCCCGAGGTCCCTCTTCCGACCCCTCCCCCCACCCAATACACTCTTTCTCCCCTCACATAAACACATAAACACACACACACACACATATACTTTGACCACCTCTTAATGTTACACACAACCTTTTTTTCTCTGTCTCACACACTGTCTCATTCACTGTCTCTTTTCCCACTTGGTGTCTCTCTCATGCACCCTCCTGTGCTTCTACTTTCCCCTCGTTTCTCACAAGCAGACAAGGCCCATCCCTCCTCCTCCTCCTCCTCCTCCTCCTCCTCCTCCTCCTGCTCGCCCCCAGTCGCTCATTATTTCGCCTCATTGATGTGATTGTCATGCCAGCCAGACAGTAAAAGCAAAAACATGCAATCTTCTCATTTGCATCACCTCCTTCCCATCCTGCCCTATCGTATGAGAAGCACTGTGTTTCCAAAATGTTTATGCTAAATCCAAGCAGCTCTTTTGCTCCAAACCACCAGACCTCATTTGCTGTATTCACTGTCCTTTGTGGCAGCACATGATGGTGTAATTTTACCCTTTTGTTTTCTCTTATTGGTGTGAGGCTGTTGGGGATTGCAGGGGGTCTCTAGCTGAGAAAACGGGGCCAGTTGAGGACTCGATTGGTGGGAATTGGCCTCAAATAACAGAAGTGTCTCTTTTCTGTCATGGACAGCTGCGATGACACGATCTGTAATTACAGTAGTTTCCTGCTGACACACTGCTACTTGCTCTGCTGGCGATTTATTGTGTTGAGGATGTAACCTCATGTTTCTGTTTGGTCTCTCATAAGCTTGTTAAGTATGGAAGTATCATTACTTTACCAATATGTGTTTAAAATGATACAGTATCTTGGTTCTGTTCAGTCTTTCTTTTCCTGCCTGAAATTTGGTGTGCAGCATTGCAAAACCAGATAGTGTTTAGTGTTTTCTTTTTGCTGAGGTATGCGGCTGCAACGAAACATTATTTTTCAATTAATCGTTTAGTTGTCAAAAAAGCTAAAAATGCTCATCCCAATTTTCCAGAGCTCAAAGTGACACCTTAAAATTGTTTCTTTTATCCAACCAACAGTCCAAAACCCAAAGATTCTTCATTTACTGTCATAAATGACAAGAAAAGCAGCAAACCATTACATTTAAGAAGCTGGAAACAGCAAAAGTTTGACATTTTTGCTTGAAAAACATACTGGAACTTCTAATCGCTTATCAAAATAGTTGACTGTTAGTTTACTTTCTATCAACTACTCGATTAATCGACTCAGGGTGGGAAATTAACTTTTCAGGAAGTGAACATCTACCAGCCACAGACTGATCAATGTTCAAATTCACCAGCCACTCAAGAGTAAATCATATTTTATGTCTGAAATCTACCAGCCACTTTCATATTTTACCAGCATTTGGCTGGTGATTGGTGCTGATGTCCTACCCTGCCAAAAAAGGGTTCCATAAGGGTTCTTCCTGAAGGGCTCAGGGTCTACCCAAAACCATTTACTTCTGAAGAACCCTTTTTTGAAGAGTACTTTGTAAGGATAAGGGTTCCATTAAGAACGGTTTTTGGAAGAAAGAGGTCTTCAAGAATTACTGAAATACTCAAAGAACTCTTTTGGGTTTTTTTGTACCATGAAATAAAACAGTTCTTGATAGAACTCCCTTGGAATATAGTAGTGTTCTTGGCAGAACCTCCTGGATGGGTTGTAGATAATTACAGTAAAGTGTACGGTTGAATCCCCTGGGTGGGTTTGTGTTAGCACCCTTACAAAGTGGAAAGGATCTATGTTGTTCTGGGTGGAACCACTACACCATAGAATAGTTCTCTGTAAAACCTCTCATGGGGAGTTCTGGGTGAAACCTTTAGAAGAGGTTCTACCAAGAACCAAAAAAGGGGAATGGGAGAAAACTGAAGAAGCCTTTGTGGTTCTAGTTAGTGTATTTAAAGAGGTACTGAGTATCATTTTTTAATACTAGTATTGTATCAAAGTTTAATATTCTGGTATCATGACTCTCTCCAGTCTCTCATGAGATAATTATTCACAAAGAATAAAAGATAAATATTTTAAGCCACTGAAAAGGCTTTTATTTTGTAGTTGTGATGGGCTAACAAGGATTATAAAAGTTATTTCCCATCAAGTTAAATCTCTTGTGATCATAGATGAATATCTGCAAGGTCCAACAAATCTGAGTTGTATTTCTAGTACCTGTCAGCTATTATTAGCCTTCTGTCTCGCTGCCAGAGCTCCTGTGTCTCGCCAACCTGCTTTTCTCTGAAGTGATGTTTTTTTTGGCGTAGTTGCACAGTAAAAAGTCTGGAACTGCAATTAAGAGTGAAACATTTGATTGACGAATCTAAAAATTGTGTGAGATAGTTTTGAAAGGGGTGTGAGCTTGTTTCCATCTGTCTCCCCTGTCCGTCCGTCTGTCTTCCCGGTTCGCTTCTTGAGCCATAGTTGTATTGTTCTGGCCAAGTGTTTGGACAGGAAGGAGAGATGTGACACAGGGAGGACCAGGAAACAGAAGCCAGGCTGAGGCCGCAAAAACAGGAAGCAGGAAGAAGCTCCGATAAGATGGCTGCTCTGATGCACCCTGGGATTTCTCCTGCTTTGAGTAATTGTCTGTAGTCCTTTGAACTATAGAGAGTTTAGAGTGTCTCACAAGTTCAGAGTTCTTACGCAGGACAAATGTGTCTTATACAAGAGAAAGTGGTGAAGCTGTTGGTATCTTTGATGTGCTCCATCTTTTCCTGCGTTTTTGGTGTTTGTCTGACCATGAATCTCTGTTTGTGTCAGGATTCCAGCTGGGCCAGTGACAAGCTGGCCTGGGATTAGCTGGCACCCTGTATCTTCCCATCCCTAATGCTTTAATCTCTCTGCTGGTCGCCACAAGTCTTCTGGCTTTGGGACACTATTGGTCATCACTGTTGGTTCTGTGGCCCCCGGCTCAGCCATGCTTTCTTTGTTTTCACATACATACTGTATGTACAGATGGTGGACAGAAAAATAGACACACTTTACCAGGACTAAAACTATCGATTGTTTTCATTTTCACTTAATCTGTCAATCATTTTCTTGAATAATCGAGTAGTTTTTTGGTCCATAAAATGTCAGAAAATAGTGAAAAATGTCAATCATTGTTTCCCAGAGCCCAAGAGGATGTCCTCAAATGTGGGTATCATTTTAAAAAATGCAATACCAGTACTAATACCAGTACCTTTAATGATGCCAGCACTGAGTACTTCATTTGATACATTTTTTCCCTTGTTTATTTGAAACCCATCATATGAATGGAAGAATCCCAGAAATAATCATTCCACATTTTATGCATTTGTCTTCATCAGATGATACGGGCATGTAGTGTAGCCATACTTTGTTTTGGTGTCATCTCGGCACTCTGAACCACCAGTTCTGTCAAATACACTGTGCTCAACTTCATCACACCACAGACTGTACGAGTTGTAGCTGTTGCTGTCGTGGGCCAATCACACGTCACATTAAATCCCAAATGCTTGCAGTAACTTGACTGCGAGCAAAACCATTAAAATAGTCTTTTTTTCTAGATCTGTGTATAAAAGGGATCAAATGCAGGCACTATGGGAAATAAACTTTTTAAAATGTGAACATCTACCAGCCACTCACAGATAAATGTTAAACTTTACCAGCCACTCAATAGCAAATCATTTAGTGTGTGAAATTGACCAACGACTTTCATATTTGAGCAGTATTTGGCTGGTAATTTCCCACCCTGTCAGGTAACATTACTGGAGACTTTGCAATAGTAATTGGTACTGGGATATTTTGGTAGATACCTTTAAAGGTATTGAATACAGATACCCAGCTCTAGTGATGACCAAGCAGCTTGACAAATAAGTTTAGAAAATATGATAATCACTTCTCAGCACATTTAGGGACATTTCAACTAAAGCCAAAATTATAAGTCAATTAGGGTAAATCCCATTTCAAAATTATTTAAGGACTATTTTAATTATCATTCAAGTATGAATATTTGCTGATTTTCTTGGTCTTGTGTGATAGTAGAATGTGATTATCTTTGAATTTTGGACTGTCAGTCAGACTAAACATGTTATTTCAATATGTCACATTGTGCTTCTGGAAACTGTGATGTGATTTTACTATTTTCTGACATTTTATGGAAATGTCAGTAAATTGAGAAAACCAGCAAATCAATTAATAATTAAAAAATATGAGTTGCAAACTTAATATATATATTCTGTATTGTATTATAATAACCAAAATCACATGCAGTATCTAGCCTCTCATTGCATTCTGTTATATATTGATAAATGTTTCTCCCAGCTCTGTGACAGATGTGTACAGGGGTGTGTATCCACAGCCGGTTGGTTGGGTACAGTTGGCCAACATCTGGTCTGCTGATTTCTGAAACAAACATGCACTGATGATGTTTTTGTTTTTTTGCCTACAATAAACAAGAAAACTATTTACCCATGAGTGTCTATATTTTGTTTGTTTTGGATCCTTACCACTGCCGTCCACCCAACACATTAATCAAGACTGAGAGTTGTGAGTGCTGCTACTTTTCATTGTATCTGCTGGCTTCTTTTTTTTCTTAAATCACAGGCAGCCTCTCTAACCATGGTACCAGAGTCTAAAACAGTGTGTTCCTGTCCCCTGTGTGTTTCCCTGCAGTTTGTGTCGGTGTGAGGCCTCGCCATGCCGCTGGTGAAGAGGAACATCGAGCCCCGTCACCTCTGCCGAGGGGAGCTCCCCGAGGGCATCGGTAGCGAGCTGGAGTGTGTGATGAACAACACACTCTCTGCCATCATCCGTCAGCTCAGCAGCCTGAGTAAGACACACACTCACACAGACGCACACGCACACAGTGTAGCCTCTGCCGCTGAAAGCTTTAAATTTAGAACAAAAACACAAACCGAGGTTTTTGTCTGAGATTAAAAACAGATTGAAACTACATCGTCCTCAGGCTATAGCCCCGCCAACTTCAGTATGACGATCGTCTGCGCTGTGTATAGCCTCTTTGTGGCAGGACAAGATCACATGCTTTCATCATTAATCCTGAAGCTGTGATTGATTTGGGGTTGTCATGGTAACAGGGCCTGGGGTCACTGGGCTAGCAGCAGACTTACAGCAGCCTCGCACTGAAACATGGAGGGTTGAAATGTAATCCTTTTAGAAAGCTCAGCGAATGTGAACTTATCTGGACAGCTGTGTATAGATAGACGATGTGAGTGTGTGTGTGTGTGTGTGTGTGTGTGTGTGTGTGTGTGTTTCAGTGTGCCTTTGTATGCACTGTAAAAATGTTTTGAATTGAAAAATGTTGAGTCTGGGCTGCCTTAAAATATTAAGTTTAGTGAATTTGAATAGACAAGTTTGGATAATTTAAAAATTATTCAAAACAAATAAACTTTTCTAGTCTAATAAACTTGATATTAATTCAGTTGTACTCTATGGTCACATTTATGGACTTTTCTTTTTGCATTTTCTAAGATTGAAGTTCTTCATTCGAAACAAAGAACTTACAGCTGCACCTGCTCCTGTTGGAGCTACTTTGCTCCAACTGCCTCTAGTGAATGTATTAAATTTGAAGTGTAAGGGAGTAAGGGCTGAATTCAATACTAACCTTCATCATGGTTCACAGTGTTTTCATTATTGTGGAAACAAGCAACCATGACTCATCTTAAAGCGTATTAAAGACACACACACTCTAAAAAGTAACTCTGGGGACCATTTACCACCACTTAATTAAATGCGTAGTTGCAAGATAAATTTCTAATTTATTATTTAGATAGACCTTTTAAGACGTAAACATTATTTTGATGATGATTTGATTATTTTGATATAAAAATGTGGGAATTACATCAAGTTTATATTGTGTGTAATTTGAATTCAAATTTCTGCGTTAATTCCTTTAAGACCAGACTCAAGTGTCCTAAAAAATTGATTCTAGCAACGTAAACACATTTCTTGAAAACATTTTTTAAAAGGTTGCTAACTTGAAAACCTGTGTTCACAGTTCACAGTTATGGTATTTAAGTACATAACCTTAACTTGATTTTATATAATGTGGAAAAACTAGTTGCAATAACTTAATTTTTCATGAGTAATCAACTTAAAAACTTAATTATCCTGTCTAAGTGCAGTTTTTTAGTTTGATAATTGCTGACCATGTTTCTATAGAAACTTATCGAATCATCATTTCAGATCAAAAAACCTGAAGTAGAAGAACTCATGTTTATAAGTTCCTAAGTGTTCTAAAAAGATAGAATAGAAATTTTAAGTTTAACTAGCCCGAATAAATAAATTTTGTATATGTATGTTGAATTAATAAGAAAATATTAGTTGATTACTAAATTTGCGTATGATTTTTTATAGTGTATGACTGGATGGGTATGTGCTAACTGTGTTTGTGTGCAGGGCTGTTTTATATTGTTTGTTATGTTCACTGTAAATGTATTAGACAGAGTTATTACAGCATCAAGGGCATATATCTTCCCATCCATCTTCAATTCCCATGTCCTTGTTTCATAACCCATCAACAATGCGTTATGTGTTGTCATTTGACAGTTACTCTTTGCTTATTTATCCTCAGCTGCACCCATTTTCCCTCCCTCACGCTAAAAGTGTTGAAAGTTCATTCTGAATCTCAACAGCATGAATGTGAAACAGGCCTTTTTGCTGTTAACCCTCCACTTGTTGACCCAGTCATGTCCATTCTCCGTCTGTCTCTTATTGTGTCAAGTTCCTGCGTTGGGAGTGGGCCTTTCAGCAGCAGCTGTGGGTCTATATATAAATGCCCACGCAGGACTGAAGTGGTGTATCTACAGACTACATACACTTTGCATGTCTGTGTGCACATGTGTGTGTGTGTATAAGTGGACCATAAGAATCCTCAGGAGAGGTCAGAGGTTGACTGGGCTCAGCATGCCGGATCTGTGATTCTTCCTTCCTCTAAATATTTTTCCTGCGGCCCATCCTGTCAGCAGGAGAGACACAAATAGCCTTTAGTGTGTGTTTGTGTGGGTTTGCCGTCCCACCTTTTTACACGGTGATCTATAATTAAACAATGCTAGAGGAGTGCTGAAGCTACTCTGGCTGTTTTTTAACCTGTTCCCATCCAGGGGAAGATTTTTTTTTATCCAAGTCTTTCCATGTCAGCACTGCCCAGTGTAGCAGTCTTATAGTAAAAAGGCTTTTACACACATTAGCCCTGGGCTAAAACCTCTAGAGTCTAGAGTTTATAGCTCCATTAACCCTGAGCTAACAGTCGTTTGTCACACTTACAACTTTTTTGGGTTACTTCCTCCCTTGGCCATTACTAAACCTCATTCCAGAGCAGGGTCATCCTTACTTTTCATGTTATTATTCCCCAAAACACAGGGTTAAGCACACATGTGTGAACTGGGGTTAGAACCAAAACAACAAAATGTTTGTCATCCAAATGACAAATGTTCTGTGATCCATTCTGAAGATGTTAGGGATAAAATACACAGAATTTGTCAGTTGCTGTTTATAAACGTACCAGAAACATAGCTGATTGTTGAGTCTCATGCCCAAATGCTGATGCTGGCACTCAGAGATGTCCTGAAGACAGTAAAACAATGAGAAAATCAAAAAATACGGGCAGAAGGCAGCGTCTCTGATAGTGATACCACCACCGTACACTTCTAATGAGTCATCAGTGATGATTTAGAGGCATTTATTTTCATGGGTCTTTGTTGTTGTTCCTAGGAAAATCCTGCATAGTATGCCTTTAACCTAGTGTCGGGTTTTACAGACTGTGAATCTCAAACTACAGGCTAAATCCCTCATTGCTCCAAACTGCTCCATGACTTACATCTCATTTTTCAAGCAAAAATGTCATAACAGCTTGGTGCAACAACTTGAGTTCAAAGAGCAAAAACAAGCACTCCAAAAATACGACTGGAATATCACAAAAAAACAGCCTTGCAATGTATTTGACAGTACTGTAGATAGGAACACTAAACATATCACTACATATACCACACAGGCATTACACTCCTTTTTTGAGTTTGAGCAGCTCCAAAAGAAGTGATTAGAAAACAACACTTTGGACCCTGGAGAATTATGATGAGCATTTTACAAACTGATTGATCAGTTAATGAAAATAAATGGCAGATTGAACGATAGTGAAAAAACAAGTAGTTGCAGCCTGATTCTTGCCACTAACTGCTATACATATTTCTTTCTGAAATAAGGTCTTATGGTGGTCTACAGCAAGGGAAGGGACTTGGCCTCTCTGTAGTGATTGTTTTGACAATGTTGGCACTAGGACCAACACCGACTTGAGCTCATGTTCAGGATCCTGGCAAATTATGTTACTTGATTTGGAATCTAAACGTGCACTAACTAACTCCTGTGCATCAGTGAGTATTTTCATTAAACTGAAACTTTCTAAACTCCTGCACAACTGCAATTACTACTAACCTGTAACATTTAGTCTTTGGCGTGTTCATTGATGTTCAGTTCGCAGTGATCAGCCTGTTGCTTCTCAGGCCTTTGAGTCTGCATGTGTGAACATCTGGAGGGTTGCCATGGGTAAATAAATATGGATGTGGTTGAGTTAACTTTTCCTCTTGTAAACAAGAGTTTAGGAGTGTGAAATGTGCCCATATTCTACTTTAACTGAACACCAACACTAGAACAGTGGCAGTGTAATGTGTACGATTTCTGTACTCAGTGCAGGCTAATTTATTCATGAGGAATGTTGCTATATGGAGCTGTATGAGATGCCATTTCCTGCACAGACTCTCTAGACTTCACGTTGTGTCACATTACCACTGTATTGATCAGACTGAAGTCTCTGTTGGGATTTACTTGGCTCCAGATAATGATTACAAGTCTCCCTCTTTTCTCTCAAATTTCCCGTCTCTCTCTCTTTCTGCTATTGCTTTCCAGGTAAACATGCAGAGGACATATTTGGCGAGCTGTTCAACGAGGCCAACACCTTCTATCTGCGTGCCAACTCTCTCCAGGACCGCATTGACCGGCTGGCCGTGAAGGTCACACAGCTGGACTCCACTGTAGAAGAAGGTGAGTCAGATGTCAGAGGCCTCAAGTGGAAAACACAGCAAGTCATCACTCATTGTCCATTGTTTATTTGTTTCTTCCTTTCTCACTCTTCCTGACTCCAGTAAACCAATCGTTTGACCGCTCATTTGTCCTTTTCTCTTCCTCCTTTTATGTTCTCAGTTTCTCTACAAGACATCAACATGAGGAAAGCCTTCAAGAGCTCCACCACTCAGGACCAGCAGGTGGTGTCCAAGAGCAGTGTGCCCAATCCTGTCCGAGAGATGTACAATCTGAGTGACAAGCCTCCGCCTCTCAACATCCTCTCAACGTACAGGTCGGTGTTGTTGATGCACAAACACGCACTCACCAAACACTCAGACCTTCAGTGTGCTCTGAAAGCATAATCACACACATATTTTCTAGAATTATTAAGTTGCTTTTTCTCCCCAAGTGCATGGACAAAATAATTTAATAGTCAAATTATATCACAATCTTGAATGCTAATCTGTTAAAGAAGAATTTTATGCGCGTGGAGTTTGACGTTCTGCATTCAGAGATCCAGAAAGGAAAATCTGTCATTTTAACAGCATCAGCAGTGAAATGAACTATACAATAAATTAACTATACGAAAATTACCTCAAAGAAAAAAAACAAAACAACTCACCACAGCCACAGTAAAGGGCGATCAATGACTGCAGTGACAGGAGAGGGTTAAGAGGAAGTTTTCATCCTGGAGATAAAAGAATAAATGAGGATGTTCTCCTGGACAGAGACCTAATAAACCTGCATGTGAAGATATACAACCAATAAACCTGACAGCAGGTAATAATATATCATCGAATGAATGATGACGGGCTTTATACATAAATTTACAATTATATCATAATTTGAAATGCAGTCAAACATTAAAAAAAATACCGACATGATTATGAAATGGAATTTATTTTTCGAACTCAAAATGTCTTCAAACTATTGAAATATTCAGTCATTAGTGAATAATTTTGGTTTGGATACCAGCAGACTGACTGCACATGACTCTACGACAGGTCTGGACCACTCGTAAATTGTGTTTGTATCTGAAAGAAAATACAAAATAGAAAATTGGTGAATGCCACAAGTTCTCCTAAATCACTTGAACGCTCCACTTAAGAACAAATCTGTTCATATGAGTGGTTCTTGCATGAGGCCCCTTGCCTTGGTGAGCTCACTTTAGGACAAAAAAACACAAAAATAGTCAAATCACTCCTTCATAGAGCACAACACATTAAATCAAATATAAAACATATCCACCCCATACAATAATCATAAAACAATAAAACAGTGGGTAAAATAAAATCCTACACAGAGGAACACCGTAAATAAAACACTGGCACCTGTAGGGAAATTAGCAACAACACAAAAATAGGCCCACTACATAAAGTACTTCAAGTGCCTTAAAAACATCTGTCCTATGTTTATTTTTCTTTATATGAAACAAACAAAGCATCTGTTTGAACACAATGTAGTTTTGTGATGTGAAACATAGATATTACATTCAAACCATGTCTTCTACTTGATAACTTTTGACAGTAATACTTAAAGTCACCCACTGTTCTTGATTTGATTCTGGCTCATTTCTGACCTACATTCACAGTGAAACAGCACATTTGGTACTATTTCCTGCTGCCATTTGGTGGCTGCTTTTATCCAGTGTGCTTTCCAGTACTTTGGCTGCATTACATATTTAGCATGGCTGGCTCCCGTGGGAATCTAACTCCTAACTCTGACTACATAGCACACTTCACTCTCTCTCTCTGTCTCCAGTCTTTCTGTCTCTGTCTTTGCCTTTTCACTGTTTCATCCTGTCATTTCCAATTATGCCATCTGAATAAAAAAAATGAAGAATAATTTCACCCTTCTTCCATCAGCCTCCTCCACTTTTGCAATATTCAGAGCTTCACGTGTTTTATACCCTACTGAGTCTTCCCACAGAGATGCACTGAGCCAAAACATACTACCCTTTTCACTATCTTGTCATTCCTGCCTAAAAAAAAAAGTCAATGTATCGACTCTACTCTTTGCATAACCTTTTTGGTGTCTGCTTCTGTAGGGATGACCACAAGGAAGCACTTAAGTTCTACACCGATCCCTCCTACTTCTTTGACCTGTGGAAGGAGAAGATGCTGCAGGACACAGAGGACAAGAGGAAAGAGAAGAGGAAGCAGAAGGTACAAGTCTGTCCACTGGGATCTCACAAGCTGTGGTTTAATAAACCATTACATACTATTTTTACACATTACTTTGGTGAGATTTAGCTTGCCTGCCAGCCTCAGATTGACTCTGGTCTGTCCAATGCAGAAATGTTGGTCTTTTTTAAGCAGAAATGTCAAACATCTGCTGGTTCCAGTGTCTTAAATGTAAGGATTTGCTTCTTATTTATGATAGCAAATGAAGAATCTCTGGGTTTTGGACTGTTGGTTAGAAAAAAGAAGCAATTTGAGACATCACTTTGGATTCTGGGATATTGTTGTGAGCATTTTATAGACTTAAAAATTTATCAGTTCATTTTGAAAATAATTGCTAGTTCCAACCCTGTAATAAAGGACTACAAACGGCTCCTAAATTTTCCATTAATAGTCTAATTCTAGCAAAACAAAATAATAAATGCTTTGTTTCTCTCTCTTTCTCAGGAGCAGAGGCGTTGTGTGGATGGGACATTACAGAGGGAGGTGAAGAAGGTCCGAAAGGCGAGGAACCGTCGGCAGGAGTGGAACATGATGGCTCTGGATAAAGAACTGAGGCCGGACCATCGACACACCATCCACCGAGACAGAGGGGCTTCCTCTGAGGGCTCGATGTCACCAGAGAACAGGTAGGTCTCTTAAATGTACAAATTCTTCTAAAAAAACATATTTGCATAATCATCTTCATACATCTTCTCCTTCTTCTTCCCACTGTCTCTATCAGGGGTCACGGTCCTGATCAGCACCACTACCCCAACTCCATGAACCATGCCGGCCACGCCCACACCTACTCCGGCCCCCCGCCTAGTGCCCTGGCTGCCCAGATGGCTGCAGGTCACGCCCCTCGTGGTGGAGGTGAACATGACAGTAGAGGCAGGACGATGATGGCCTATCAGGGTGGGACACTGGGCCGCGCTCACCACCACCAAGTCCCGCTGCCTCCTCCACCCACCGAGGCCATGAACGGTGGCTCCATGTCCCTTCCTCCAGTGGACTACAGGTAGAACATACCAGTGTTAATTTCACTGACTAAGAATTTTCATCATAGTCATTTTATCTATGACATTTTTTGCTGACAGAAGAGACCAGGACTAAATATAAAGTTAAATATAAACCCAGTTTGAGTTGAATAAATAAGCTGTAGATTTAGTCGACTAAGCTCTAATGATGTTTATAAATGAAACTATTCAGATGACTAAAATATAACTAAAACTTAATGGCAGTTTCGTCAAAAGACTCAAACATAGAAGTCAGAGGGCTTTTTTTTGAGCAACAAAACATTACATAAAGACAGATTTAAACATGCATCACAAACAGCACATATCCGATACCAACCATTAGGTGTTGTGGGAGGGGGTAGAATGTCCATTATCCTTCTTTCTAAATCAAATCATATATTCAACATGCCTCTTATATGTTAATCCATATGTGAACTTTAAGTTAATGCTGCCACCTAGTGGGTCAGTGTCTTTATTCTTCACTCTCAAACCCTGATGACTGCACATGTGAAAGCAAACCTACATAGAGAGCAGAGCTATTAGTTTTATATTTTTATTAGTTGTTGTTTTTATTTTGCTTTAATGTCAGTTGTTGTTTGTGGTTGTTTTAGTTTAGTTTTAATAGTTTTAAAATGTTTAGTTTTTGTTCCTTTCAGTATTAGTTTGAGGTTTCTTTCTTCTTTCTATTATAACGTGGGGGTATTTGTCAGGGGGGAGATTTAAAAAGTTCAGAATAAGTATTACAATACAAACTTCAGACTCAATAAACACGTGTACCTATGACTCCTCATGTTTGATGAACCAAAACTAAAGACATTTTTATGTTACTTTAGTTAGTTGTGTAACTTCACAATATTCTTTCAGTTATATTTTTTTCTAAAGTTTTTGTTTTTATTCTAGTGAACTAAGATGTCTTTTTCTCACTTAGTTTTAGTTTTAGCTATAATAACTATAATAACCTTGTAACTGGCTGCTCTAATGTTTGTCAACTCTCCCATAATTCTCTGTCATTTCTTCTTCTTGCAGTATGGACGGTTATGCCAACACCGGTCCCCCTCCTCCACCTCCAGCCCCTCTCATCCCTTCTGCCCAGACTGCTTTCGCCTCACCACCTGGAGGTCCGATGCCTCCTGGGCCAATGGTCGGCGCTGGTGGCTACGCTCCGCCTCCGCCACCTGTATCTGGAGCCCATGCAGCTCCGCCTCCCCCCGGTCCTCCACCTCCCCCTCTTCCAGCTGGTGCCTCCCACATCACAACCCACAAGATGTCCTCCTCTGCCCCTGCTGAGACCAACGTGGTCAATGATGCCCGCAGTGATCTGCTCGCAGCTATACGTATGGGTAAGAGCCGCTCTGTGTGTGTGTTTGTCTGTGTTTGTGCCATAAAGATGTGTTATTTTAATGTATGTATGTGTATCCTCTATGCATTTAGATTACCTTTAAAAAGCCTTATGATAAAAATGCAAAAACACTGACATCTACATTAACATAAACTGCAACATTGAATCAAATTGGATTTAATGTGGCTTTGTTGATGCCGATTAACAGGAAAAGAGCCCTTAATGTCAAAGTAAAAACAAATCTCTACAAAATTATCCAGACATAAAAGGGGGTGAATACTTTCTCTAGGCACTGTTTCGAAATTAGAAAGTAAAAAATAATATTTTCGGTCTCCGTGTAAACTTATTGCTTAAGATAAGATTTTTGTTTAGTCCCAAGTCAGGTTGTAACAATACCAGAATTTTAAATGTCGACACAATACTGAAATAAAGAAACAGTACTCAAGACCTGACAAGACAGTAAAAAGAAAAAAAGTCCTAGGCAGACAAAAACTTTCAGGTAGGACAGTAAAGACTGAACTGAATTGAGGTTGAATGAGCACTTAGATTATTTTGATTTATAGCTTTAATTAACAGATTTTGTATCATTTTAAACATGTGGTATTTAAAAAGTACTGAAGTGTTTATACTTTTGACAACTGTAAGAAATACAATTGTAAATCAACCACTGATACACTAAAGTTGGGGAACAAAAGTAAGAAATAGCTATAAGCAAATATTTTACATTTTAGTGGCCAGGACATGGTCAGAGCTTAACTGTACTTACGTAGTTCAAGCAAACATTTAAAGATTGATCTGTGCATATATTTTTACTCTGTGTCTTAGAGTGGTCCACCAAAGACCCATTACTGCAAGTGATTTTCACTATTCACACATGCAGCTACAGTCAGGAACAGTTTGGTCTTGCGCCTTTTCACACCTGCCATGGCAACGCTGGAATAGACGGGCGAGGGACAGTCCAGTAGATGTTCTCTGATCTCTTTCTGTCCTCCCAGAGTCTGCACTGTCACAACACAGCCACACGTGACCACACGCAGGACATGTTCTTCAACATTCAGGCTGCATGTATGAGAAGGTTTCTAGGAAGCAGCTTTGCAACAGTGTTAAAGTAGAAAGTCAAATACATCTCTCATTTTATTTATATCTAATTTACACTAAAATTAAAGATTTATGTGTATTTAAGACAGATTTACAGTTCCCAAGCTTGATATTTAACGAAATGCTAGAATACAGAGGGCTCAGGGGGTTTTTGATACTCAGCTTTTGTTTTATATTAAGAAATGAATCTGTAATGAATTAAAACACTTAAATTAGGCATTTTTTTCCCAGCCTGGAGGTCCCTACCCCCACTAGAGGTCACCAAAACTTCATAAGGGGTCACAAGGCCTTCCTTGTGTTCCTATGGGGTGCAAGAAACCTTTTTAAAATATATATATAAACAGTAGTAGTATCTCAGTATTTAATTCCTTTGTGTGGGTCTCTCAAAGAGAAAGGTTAACAACCACTGTTTTTCACTGTATTTTATAAGCCACTGAGCCCGTTGAAAACACAGATTTACATCCCTTATATTCCTGCAGGCATCCAGCTGAAGAAGGTGCAGGAGCAGCAGGAGCAGCAGGCGAAGAGGGAGCCAGTCGGAAACGACGTGGCCACCATCCTGTCTCGACGCATCGCTGTGGAATACTCCGACTCTGAGGACGACTCCGAGCTGGAGGAGAACGACTGGTCGGATTAACATACATAACAAAAGGATAACCACTGAAGACACACACGCGCACACACAATAAAACACACAATCAGTCAATCTCACACTCACTTGAAAGAATGCCCACTGTACCACACCCATGACGGGTTGTCACACACTCTTTGTTGCTGAAAACACACACACACCTACACACAATCACATGCTGTAGGTTGATATAAGCTGAATGGTCCAAAACTGGAAATCTGGGGGTGTATTCAAAGATGCATAAACACTGTAAAGACACTCGTAATATACTGTAACGCTGACCACTCTGAAACATTAACATTCAGTCTGTGAATACACCCCAGTGGCTGTTTCTCTACCTGTTATAACACTATTATAGACACCCTGTGAAGGTGCTTATTTCATGTATAGTCCAAGCTTGAGAGTGTTAGAAATATTAGAAACTTTCCTCTTGAGCTAACCAATGTACTTTGTCTTTTTT
>JAJHUR010112462.1:0-14997 GCA_027495735.1 Lutjanus campechanus | reverse complement strand
CAGTACAGCTAAGAAGGGGGTTGCCAGGGAAACAGAAGAGTGCGAAAAAAAAAAAAAAAGGGACAGGCTGAGGATGAACAAATTAGTCGAGGCAGGAGTTTTTATGCACAGCACATGTTTGTTTTTAATACAAAATTAACAAGATCTCTCAATTGAGTGAAACTAACCAAAGCAATAAAAAGTACAACTAACACCTTGGAAAAATAGACACCACGTTCACACAAATGTTTTTTTTTGTTTGTTTGTTTGTTTGTTTGTTTTTTACAATATCTCAGTTAAGTTAGTGCATGTTGATTATCGTTTATACGTTTCATTTTGCAGATACTTAATTTGTTGTGCCATTTTTCATCCAAAAAATAAAGTGCATTTCACATTGAAAACTACGCATACGTCTACACAAGATGCTGTTAACTGTGGCGTCCTCCCGTCTCCAACCCCCACCCACCCACCAAAACACACACACGCACTCACAGGCCCTTGAGTGTTTTGATATTTAGCTCTAGATTAATAACCATCAGAAATTGGCTACACATTTTCTCAAAAAAAAAAAAACCTTTTGTACACAACTTTGTGCACTATTACACTGTGTGAAACCATCAGGAGATTAACAGGTGTGTGTATACAGAGAAGTATTACATCCAACATCACAGTCTTTTACTATTCTTGGATACAAAGCCCTTGTTCACACCTGTTCAACCATGAAAATCTCAACAATACTGGAAAACATTCACCAATCCCACCAACATCCCCATCTGTGTAGCCAAATCCGCTCTGAAATCGTCCTTTTTACAGACTGGTGCATATTGAAGCGAGGAACCTAACAGAAGAAATTCTACATTAACAGCCGAGGTGGAGAAATGTCATTCAAAAAAATATGGTGCGACCCAACTCGTCCCCCTAGTTTGACTGGCTTTGGTAGCACCATGCACGGTGGTATATAAAGTCCCTCCTCTTCAGCATGCTGTATTTACAGAAACAAATGAGTTCAAGAGGAGGGGGATATCAGTATTCAACAATTTGATTATTACTACATTCAGAAAAAGGCTTTTACAGCGCCGTTATATCGTACAACATCAGAATCTGAAAGAATTCAGGCCAGACTAAAGTGGAAAAAAATAGAACTTTTCAATGAATATAACAAAATAGACTTTTCTCCAAAGGTAAAGGAATAAGAGTTTGTGATGGTGTTGATGTGCCAGCCTGACCTGTTGGTGCTCATCGAATATCGACAGGATTCAGTCTGACACTGTGCACAAGTTCACATACACAGGCTACATCCCAATGCTTAGAAAATGCTCTTCGTCTGCTTTCCTTACTCACCCCCCTCTTTATCGAGGTCTTATTACTGAAAAGTGTGGCCCAACGTGAAAAAAATGAACGAGAGAGAAAAAAGTCTCAGGGAATCATATGCAGGGAAAGGTTTGAAAATTGCTTACAAAAATGATGTTTTAGTACAGAAACCTCACACAAATTACATCAGAAAATCTGACATTAACACTTATTACTCATAAAAGTCTCCATTATAACATATAAAAAGTCCTCAGAGATCCAAGTGGTGGTTTCAAAGGTGTTTCTTCACCGTACCCTGGTACCACTTTAAATAATAATTCAAATCTACATCACTATATTAGTATACTTGTATACAAGGCAACACAAATTGGCATTAATCCATATAAATATTGGCAGTGATTAACATAGATTTAAAACAAAAATATTTAAATATCACTAAAAAACAGCACTTTTGTATTACTTTCAAAATATTTGTGGCTGCCATATTGGCACTAATCAACATAAATGTTGGCAATGATGAATATGTTAGTTATGTAAGTAAAACTTGTTTTAATTACAAAGATTCTGAAAGAAAATTAACTCACTGGGTCTTTTTGACTCATTTATGCATCTTAGACTGGGTTGCACCAACAAAAACTAGGTTTGAAAATTAGTTGATCCAGAAACAAAACTAAGCAGAGTTAAGTTCATCTTAAATACTGCTTGCTTGCTCAGATAAAAATAAATAAAAATAATAATAAAACTGGGACCTAATAAACACAAAAGAGGAAGGAAAAACTTCAGCTGCTCTGTTTTCCTTAACAAAATGTTACATTGTTTGCTAGGTAGCTATCAAGTAAAAACAAAACAAACAAAAAAGTGATATTTTGCTAGCAACAACAGCTAACAACAAAAAAGGTACTTTGTTTGCTAACTTGCTAAAAAAAAAAGTTAGTTAGCCTAGCCTACTTAACGATGGTTTGGAAGAGAAGCTTTAATTTGTCCTTTGAGAAAAACTTGTTGACTGAATTTCCAACTGGAGTAAAAGAAAGAAGAGACACATAAACTCAATTTGGTAAGTCTTTCCGTTAACGGTCTTGAAGGAACTTTATTATTTTGCTCAATCAAGCTCAAAAAGGCAGCCATTTTAAAAGTTTTAAAAAAGTTTAAAGTTAATACTAAAAGGTTTTGAGTAAAAACTAAACTGAGATTTACAGTGAGGTTTAATTTCAATCTTTCTTTGTTTTAAGCTAGTTATAAAGTTTGATGAAACGTAACATAAAAATGAATCCTTGTTGGTGCAAACCAGCCAGGTTTAAGGGTCAACCCTTAAAATATGAACCAAACCGTAATTTAACAGGTGGGACCACAACTTCAATTACTGAAATGAGAATTTGCAGTGATGTAACTCTGATTTTTAACTATAACTTTTTTGAATATGTGAATATATGATATGGTTTATTTAAAAAAGGTTAAGAAGACATGTAGAAATAATTTTTTTCATTGGTGTCACTGGGAAATGTCAGTATTTTTGCAGTACTTTCCCCATTTGGATTTTCTTAAGGCTTTTTATGTTATAAATGGCATGTTTATGAAACTAGAAAGCTTCAAGAATTTCTGCTGCGGTTTGTGTGGGGTCACGTTGTATCATTCCTGTACTACTCTTGCTTTTTTAACACGCTGCACGTGATCCGATTGCAGAAAATGAAAAACCGCTCGTCAGACGCCTCCGTCAGGCTCGAGGAGGGGAGGCAGCAAGGAAGGAAGAGAAGCTGCATTATCTTTGTATTTGGAAGTGGCCTTTTTTTTAGCTCATAGAATCATTCAGAGGTCACTTAACGGACGCCTGCCTCGACCAGACTAGATTGATTTTTAAAGTAGAATATTAGGTGATATAGAGGAGACAGAAAACACACAGCAGGACCAGGATCCCAGTTCATTCACTTTCACTTTGGCTTGAAGTGCTGGAGCGTCCACGTCCTAGTCCTAATCTGTCGTCAGAAAGCTCTACAAAACACGTAACGAGGCCACTTCTCGCAGAATTGACAGGAAGACTGGCAGCATTATCCTGAGAGGTCAGGGGGGTCCAACAGGAGTTTATATTCCTCACACCTGTTTTTTTTTTTTTTTTTAACCCCCCCTTTCCCCTCCCCCCTGACAACACAAGGAGACAGATGCTGAGCTGCTGGATCACAAACACGCAGACACACACATGCACACACCCAGAGGCCATGCAACTCATACAGTATGCACGAAAAGAAAAAAGAAAAGAAAAAAAAGACACAGTCCCAAATCACACACAGACACTTGAGGTCACGACACTCAGGACGGTTCATATGCTCACAAAAGGCAGAGGCAACCCCCAAAAAACCAAAGTTCACAATTTCATCCCGGTGTGACAGATGATCAAAAGCCCAGTTTTGGGATGATAAAAAAGAAACATTGCTGGAGAATGAGGCAGTGGTGTCACCGTGACAAATGAGTCGCTTGATCTCATCCAGGACTGATTATCCTACCACCTACTGTATTATTTGAAGCTGTGTCACTGAAGCATCACTTGTAGCTCACTGAGCCTATTTACTACTTACACGTCCCTCCACCCGAACGGCCATTATGGTACTCGACTCTGCAGGAAGAGAAGTCATGGTGGTGGACGTGGATGTTATTGCTGTCTGAGTATTGCTTCACATCTAAAAAAAAATAACTACCGTTCACAGGCTAGTTATTGCTGACATGATCTGAAGGAGCGAGGGACCAAAGAGTGATGGACGACTGACTAACTCAGAGCAGCTGGTGGATGTTGTGGTTCGGGTGTCTGGGGTCATATTACAGAAACTTCCTAACTTTAAAATCCTTTCTTAACTGTTTCATAACCATGGCAATTAGGGTTAGGGCTAGATTTAGGGAAAAAATGCCATTACAGATGAACAGTTTCTACGTAAATGTTCCTATCCTAACTTAACATAGGAAAAGTGTATCACATAAGCATCCTAACTTAATAAAGTCAATAAAGTCCTTAAATTTAGGATAACTGTTTAGATTTCCCAACTTTCCCAACAACAATAGTGTTAGCTAACAGTAGCTAATGATAGTTTTATCTAACTTGTTTAATCTGTATGGCTGCTCTTTTATTGCTTTGACACCATGTATGGTGGAGTCGGTGGAGAATGTGTCCGCTATTTTTCCCCACACTTTCATTTATATGCCAAGTTAGCACTGTTGAATTTTTTTTTCCAAATAACATCATTATATTTCTTTACAGAACCAACACCTCTAACCTATCTTTCTTTAACTCCATTTTTTTGTATGTTTAATTAAGTTTCAATGAGAAAAAAACATGTTATAAATTCATTAGCTCGATGAAGTGAGAAAAGTAGTGTTGGCTACAAGGTAAGACATTAAATGTTTTAAGATAAGCTAGGAAATGTGTTTTACACAAGCATCCTAACTTTCCAAAATCTTGAATAAACTCTTCTAACTTTAGGATAACTGTTAAGATGTCCCAGCTTTCAGTTTTTCATCAAAGTGTTCGCTAACAGTAGCTAATGGTAGTATTCATTAATAGTAGCTAACATATGTGTTAGCTAACTGTAGCTAAATGTAGTGTTAGCTAACAGTCGCTACCGGTAGTGTTAGCTAACAGTAGCATTAGCTAACTTGTTTAGCTAATCTGTATGACTTCTCTTTTATTGCTTTGAAACAATGGGTGGTGTATTCGGTTGAGAAAAGAAAGGCCATCTTTAAATTTCTCTACAGACGTTAGCAGCACCTCTAACTCATGTCTTGAAGTCATTTTTGTATGTTTCAATAAGTTTCAATGACAAAAAACAACAGTTATAAAGTTGTTTAGCTCTGTGAATTGAGAAAATTAGCATTGGTTGCTCGGGAACAGACATAAAAGTTGATATGCAGTGTTGGATTGTAAGATAAGATAGGAAGATAAGATATTAAGGATTGATAAGTTAGGATTTGTTTCTGTAATACCAAATTGGAAAAAATCTTATCATAGACTATTCCTATTTTAAGACTTAAGTTAGCTAGTTTCTGTAATAGGGCCCCCGTTGAATTAGAAAATGATCAAAGCTGTCAGAACGTCTTCGAAACTATCCTGCAAAATATTACAAAAGTCAACATTTTTCAAAAAGGGTGACCATCTAGTGATGACTTTAGCTCATTCAATGCAGTACATGTGAGGTGCACTGTGGTATATTGTACATAAACAAACTTATTGAGGTCATGATGACGTCAAGAGACCATGACACATCAGCTGCAGTGGCCTAGGTGACCTACCACACTGAACTCAGGAGAAAAAAAAAGGAGATCTGTGCTTGTTGCATGCAAATTACACCGAAGTCTAGCATGCAGATCAGATATCATGTGGTCACAGGCTTTGGAAGAGCCAAAAAAGATCAAATAGATGGAAATACATTCAGATTTTACAGATAATTTTGCTTGGGGCTGCACAATTAATCTAAATATTACTGAAATCGCAATATGGCCAAATAACAGAAGCTACATTTTGTCTGACAAAATAGCATTATAATGAAGTACTGTAGTGCTGCAGCCTACAGAGCTTCTTCTCCAGATGTTTGTTTGTTCCAGACTATAACGGATTCCACATCATCATGATCTTTAATAGTTTTTCTTTTGTTTTCTGTGAAAATGAAAAATTGTGGTGCAAAAATGATCATTCCCACTATTTGTGAACTATATCACAATCATATTGTCTGTCAATCACAATATGATTTTTTACCGGATTGTGCAGCCCTAATTTTGCTATTTAGGCTTTTGTCTATAAATTTGTTGTGATTTGATCACTGGCAAGTTAATTTAATCTCCTGAAGGGTTAATTTATGGATAATATATGTATGTATGTTGGGACCCCCTCGAAAACGAGATTATGCATCTCAAAGGGTTTATCATAATAAATAAATTTTGATATATATATATATGTCTTATCCTTTTAACAATTTCATTAAATCAAATTTGTGGGGTTTTCTTGACTAAATCAAATCTAAATCATTCATTTATATTTCTATAACAATCTCCAAACATTCAAAAAGTCATAAGCAAGCTGCATTAAAAGGTGAAAGAGGACGGCTATAAGGTGGTTACATAATCCGACAGACCTACATCCTATATTCGGTTTGGTGCCTCGGTTAATAATTTTAAAAAAAATGGAGGAAGGGGGGGTTGATGGTGGGGTCTCCTGGGGCTTTTGTCTCGATCTGAACTAAAACACATTCACGCACAATCCAGAGAAGACAAGAGAAGACTGGAGAGGCGAGGAGAAGGAGAAGAAGCAGCTAGGTTTCTCTCTCTTTCTTTCTGTGGAGGACGCAGGGCGCGGATGGATCAGAGAGCGCCGGGGTCTATTTTTAGCTCTCCGCGGCTGTTTAGCTTTCGACGCACGTTCAGAGTGCAGCAGCAGAGCGCCGGGATGCTGCTCCAGACGGGCTTTATGTGGAAATGCCTGCGCATTCAGCCGCGGCCGCTCTCTCCTCTCCTCTTTCCTCCTCACGAACACACACACTGCTGCTTTGTTAATCTGCCGTGCGCTTTTACGCACGAACTCACGCACGCAAACTAATGATCCCTTCCTATTAGAAGCAAACAAGCACGTGTCAACCAAAGCTCCAGTGCTGTTAACTATATGCACATTCTATATACAGCTGTGACACGTGATGCACTCAGCGCGCTCTGCAGAACAGAGGAAGGGCGTGGCACGGCTGAGCGGGAGGGGGCGGGATGCAGCCCCGCGCAGTGGCCGCCTGTACCGGGGAAGACAGTGACACACCTCGGCCTGTGGTGAGTGGAACAAAGAAAAAACATCCAGGTGGACTGTGGATGACTGACCAAACTGCCTTCGCCAGCAACATCTGGAGCCACAGCCCTCCGCCACCACCGCCCCTGACCTCCACCGCCACCGCTGCTGCTCTCTTTCACACCAGACACATCCAGTGAGGAGCAGAGCTGACCCAGGCCGCCTCTCTCTTCACACCTGGGTCTGCTCGGTCACACGTCGCTAGGGGTCCGTGCACGCTGGGCCACGCTGGCTGGCACGCAGCCACAGCACACCAGCCACAGCGCCTTCTGGATCTCCTGGTTCCTGAAGGCGTAGATGACCGGGTTGATGACGGAGTTGTAGGTGGCAGGCACCAGGGTGGCGTAGGTGTAGAGCGGAGGGTAGGTGTAGTCAGCGATGAGGGAGTAGACAGTGAATGGCATCCAGCAGGCGGCGAAAGTGCCAAGGATGATGGCCAGTGTGGACACGCCCTTCCGTGTTGTGACGTAGTGGGGCGTGGCAGCGAGGAAGTGGTGCTGGAGGGCAATCTGGTGGGCGTGACGCATCACGATCTTGCAGATCTGGACGTAGAGTTGCAGCATGAGGCCGAAGAGCAGCAGGAAGGAGACGGACAACACGGCGATGTTGTTCTTTGTCAGCGGCCGCACCACGCTGCATGTAGCCTCTTCCGCTAGGCAGTTAACGCCCGTGACGGGCAGCAGGCCCAGACACAACGAGAGGCCCCACAGCAGCACCAGCATGGTGTAGGTGAAGGCTGCCGTCCGCTCCGAGTTGTAGGTGAGGGCGTAGTACAGCGACAGGTAGCGGTCAATCGTGATGGCCAGCAGGCTGAAGACAGAGGCGGAGAAGGAGGCCACCACCAGCCCTACGGTCAGCAGCTGGGCGGAGTCGGAGCGGAGCAGGTAGGCACACGTGAAGTGGAGCACCAGGCCCAGGCCGGCCAGCAGGTCGGCCAGCGCCAGGCTGCCGATCAGCAGGAACATGGGAGCTCTGAGCGCCGGGTTCTGCCAGATCACCAGCACCACCAGGGCGTTCTCGCACGCTATCAGAGTCCCCGATGAGCAAAGTACAATGTCCCAAGGGTTGACGAGCAGAGGCAGCTGGCTGGGCGGGAGGGAGTCCGACGGGAACGTCCCCAGGCTGGTGCTGTTGTCCGTCGGTCCCCCGCCTCCGCTGGCCCATGCTGTGGGGTCAGGGGTCAGCCAGCTGGGGGTGACCGCTGGCTCTTCACTCATTGTGCCCCCCGTCTGAAATCGACACAAACACACCATTAAGATATCTGAGTTGAATATTTGGTACAACGCTGGTGGCATGCATGGGCAAAAAGCAAAATCCCTAACCCAACAGGGACAAGGAGGATCAACAATAAATCTGGAACACGTGTCTCTATTATTGTGTTCTTTAAGCTTTACAGTTTCAAACACTGAAGACAAAAACAGCGGGACCTTTTTCTGTACATGCTGAGGGGCTGCTCCGACTGAATGTTTCTAACAACAGCACTTCAACAAGTTAAATTTAAGGCTTTTAAAGACCTTATGAATGTAATTCAACACCTATTTCGCAACTGCAAAAACGCGGATGTTAAATTTTCATCTTTACTCAGTACAAAGTTAACTCTGATGCTAAACAAGCCAACAAAGGTAAAACAGAGTTAACTTGCTGTATGAAATTTCCATCAAGCATTGTTTTGTTCATTTTAGGTTCGCAGAATTAAAGAGCAGACCTGTGTCAAGGTTTTTTTTTTTTTTTACAAGTCTGTCTTATTTTACACATTTTTAAGCACAATTTGATAAGACGCTTTTTCTTGCCAAATTATCATTAGCTCAGACTAACGCAACAAGGACAGAAACAGTGAGGAACCAAAATATCTCACATCTGAGCGACTTTTTGTCAGAGCTGCTATTATCTTGTTTCTATCATGTGAACTATTTGACTTTAATTGGTATTAGGTGGCCACCAACGTTTTTTTATTTCCATTTATTTTAAAATCACCTTAACTTGTCTTTTCAAATTCAAGTCAACTCAAATTATTACACTTATTAAACATTTTCTCAGTTACAGCTGAATTAACATCAAGTTTATGTAACAAGGCTAAATTTTATGTGCTGCTGAAAATTCAAAAAACAAATTTGAGGGGGGGAATAACACAAAAACAGTTGGGGGGGTATCTCCCTCCTGCCCCTACCCCACATCTGTGCACACCACTGGCTTTGTGTTGTTTTGATAAGATGCCTGTGCTACTCATTCCACAACATTGACCCTTTAAGTGTAACTTTTTTGCATAAATTGTGTGTGTAGCTGAAAATTCAGTAAACTAACTTGAGGCTAAAAAAAGAAGACATAGACAGGGGGGGGGGGGCTGTTCCCCTCTTGTCCCTGCCCCACCTCTGTGCACGCCACTGGATTTGTGTTGTTTTTAAGCCACCTGTGTTGCTCATTCCACTGCATGAAGATTAAATTTTCAGCCTGTGAACACACTAACCTTTAATTCTCTCTCTCCCTCTCTCTCTTTATGAATAATAAAACAGCACATCAATAGAAATGCACATTTCAGCTGCCGGCAGTTAAATGGTCACGTATTTTCCTCTGGGAATTAAACCCAGTCACTGTTAAGGCTATTATGTCAGAGGCCTGTAGGTTACAGCGCACGTGAAGAGCTTTATTTATTAATGCACGGACCTATAGGGGGAAATGAAAGAGGATAACAGAAAACCACAGCAGGCTTTGCAGCAAATTTCAGGCCACATGTATTTGCTCAGAGAGGATATCGATAACCCTCCTCCAATAATTCACGCCGCTGTCTGTCACACACTCCCCAGAAGAAGATACCGCACCCGTCATGGAAACACCGCCTGTCTATAACGCCATATACTGAATGCATCTCACACTGGTGGTGGCCATATGGTGCTGCTTTACCCTCTCTGCTGCACCTTGCACCAGCGGCTGCTCCACGTCAGCACAAGGATGCTGCTGGAGGGGGAGAAAAGCGGCTGCATTTTTCCATCCATGCATGTGAAAGGATGCTCGATAATCCCACCCTGCTGCCTACCTTGACTCTGTGAGGTGAGACTCCCCGTCTAGATGGAAGAAGAGCTGCAGCCTTGTATGTCCATGTTGTTATTGATAAGGGTGGTGCGGCAGCCCGGGGAGGGGGATGCTGGTCCTCTCTGCCTCCAAGCGGGGATGATGGAAGAAGAAGAAGAAAAGGAGGAGGAGGAAGAAGAAGGAGAAAAGAGCGCGGAGCGGCTCTGCCCGTTAACGGCGCATCGCCGTGGACTGCGGCTGTGCAGGCAGGGAGCAGCGAGCGGAGCGGAGAGGAAGAGGAGGAGGAAGAGGAGGTGTGTGTGTGTGAAGGGGAAGGGGAGGTGGAGGAGGAGGAGGAGGAAGAGGAAGAGGAGGGGGGGCCGATGATGATGAAGGAGGAGTCCCAAATGGGCCAGACCCCGAGAGAGTGGTTGAACTCCGTTAAAGAGCTTAAATGTCTGGACGGTGCTGTCTCAAGGACAAAGACAGGTGTGTGTGTGTGTGTGTGTGCAGGTATCTATTACTGTTATTTTAACAGTCAGACGCTGTCTGTCTGTCCACAGGCATGACTACGTGTTGCAACATCTGTCCCTCACCTAATAAAACCCATTTGGGCTGAATAAAACATGATCTCCTTTACAGCATTTCATTATTTATTTCTTATCTTTTTATTTCTGTTTATTTCCATTGACAAGACGTCATTATGTGATGTAGTCTTTTTATTCCTTTTATCTGTTTATTTATATTGACAAGACATTCCAATATCATCTTTTTTATTCTTTTTTTTTTTTTACACTTATGTATAATGTTTGCTGAGGTGAGATTCCTTCTATGAGCCCCTGTTTGTTTTTGTTTTTATCTCACCAGCCCACTTTTCTTTTCTTTCTCTTGTTGGTGTGTTTCTACTGCCCTGTTTTATTGTACAAATAAATACATACATGATTTCTTCTTCTCTTTATTTATATTGACGTGTTTTTATTTATTTATTTTTTTATCTCTTATTGTCCTGTCTTCTTTCTACTATGTTTTGTATCTTTTTGCTTTGTGTTTTCTTTTTGGCTGAACTTTGTCTTGCTTATGTCTGTCTGTCTGTCTTTCTGTTGTGGGTATCCTGCTCTTGGTTTGTCTGTCAAAGCACTCTGATTTTAAAGGTGTTATTATTATTATCATTATCCACCACCACGTTTATGTTTACATTTGTGTTTTTTTTTTTTCGTGCATACACATGCGTCTTGGTCTATTTGTGCAGATTACATATAAAATCCAATAAGTTGAAATAAAGCTGATTTCTGCTCACCTGAACAAACTGCACCTAAAACTGCTCAGCTGTCTGTTAGTCTGTGAGATTTTTTTTTCCTGCAGCCTGACTCGAGTTTCAGATATGATAAGATGCTGGATGGATGCGGAGACTCGCTTTCCTCCTGCGACGCCCTGCTATTCTGGTCCTGTCTGTGCTATTAACAGCAACCCTGATGTGTGTCACCTCCCCCCGCCCCCCCTCCTCCTCCTGCCTCTCCTCTGTCCTCCATCTTCTCCATCCTTGCAGCACTGCCTCCAAAAAGACACCTCGGCTGCCTGATGAGGGACTGACTTGTTGACGTGCATATATGTGGCCACAGCTCGCTGACCAAGCGCTATGTCGGCTGTGTGCGTGGGCGTTTTTCCAAAGCACCTGCCTTTCGGGTGTGAATGGATTAAAAATAGCTCCTGTTGCAGTGGGAGAGCAGAGCTACCAGGTAGCACCACTAAGGGGCGATGTTGAGCTCTATGAGTCATCAGTGCGCACCTGTGGGACACAGAAAAGAGAGCACACCCAGCCTCAATCTTACTGGCTTTATTTCTTTTTCTTTAAAACAGAAAATAATCGCTTCACAACAGGCCTTGTTAAGCAAACCCTCACATTAAACTTGCCAACACCTACAAAACGGTATCAAAAGTGCACCATAGTGTTAATACATCTTCTCAAGGTCTAACATTTCCAATGATAATATTATCTTCTTGTTATATTTATACAAATACCATCCTGTACACTGTAGAAATATACAACCCAGTGTGCCCCACACCCGTCCTCCTTTACATCCACGATCAAAAACATGATCCATTCTCAGTAAATCCCAGTGCAGAATGACAGTGTGGGTGGGGGGTGAAGACACCGGGCCAATATTACATCATATGAATTATTAAATACCCATTCAACCCCACACCCAAGGCAAAAACTAATACGCCACTCATACGACCAACCGTCATCTGTACAACCCCTCATTCAGCGTCTTTTTTTAAAAACAATCTTGACACAGTTTTCATTCATTATTGTCTCATTGTCCCGCAGCAGCAGCAGCAGCAGCGTCCAGCCAGAGTGAAGGGGATGAGGAGATGGGGACATGGAGAAGGGGGGGAGAACTTCCACGTCTGAGCTGCAGCGCCGAGTGCGTTTAAAGCACAAGCATGAATAACAGCTGTGCCGGCAGGTATGTCACCCACGCGGGCCGCTGTGGTGTGTTTATGGTCCGCTGCTCCCACAAAGAGGGAACAGAGCATTTCTCCTGGGTTTGCGTGGTGAAACGCTCGGCTCCACTTTTAGTCTCTGGACTGGTAAAAGAGGATGTAGCCCGACTCAGAGTTCTTGGAGATTTCAGAAGTGAGACCGTAAAATTCTTCTATGGCCTGTGCATCGATTTTCTGCAAGAAGAGAAAGACGACACACAGCAGGGTTAGAAAAAAAAGACAAAAACAAAATGTTACCGTGAACATCATTGTACACAAAAGGACTCACTTACCTCTACAATATCATCATCAAACAGCAACCAGAAGTCGTGGCTTTTCACAATGGCGATGTAGTGACCCCTGTTTGGACCGCTGAAAAGAAAATGTACACTGTATTAGCTCTGCAGACAACATTTTAACCCCCTAAGATGACATTACCCTGACTTTAAATGCCCACATTGGTGTTTTCACTTATTTTGTCTCGTTAGACTCCTTCACAAGACTATGTGGACATGTAAGTACTGTACCCCTCTGCTGTTCCTATTATTTTTGGTACAGCTGTTTGAGTGGGAGAAGTTGCACCTTTAACATTTTCATTTGTTCGTGAAGTTTGGTGACTGCATGCGATTCATGCACAGCTCCACCCAACTTCAACCTGACAAGAGCTCTGATGTGTAAACAAGGGATACATGATATATCAGCTGAACATATCTGCCTCATTCACTGCAATCTGCAAACAAGATGAACTGATGGCAGAGACTAATGTTTGTTGTGTCAGTTTTGTGCTGGTTAAATGCTGTGTTGGTTATTTGCGGTCAGACTCGGACAACAGCAGCTAGCATACCCAGCTGCTGATTTGGAGAAGAAACCACTGGCTGGACACAACTCGATATATGATGTGCAGATTCAGAGATGAAGATCTGAATGACTTTAAATAAATGTTTCTATATTTTTTTACAATTAAGATTTCTTTGCTTCCCTGGCACAAAAGGGGGAATAAATAAACAAAAACAGAATCAACTACAACAAAACATTGGTATTAGAATCAGCTATCGGCCATATTGTTAATTTAAACGTTGGTATCAGCGGTTGCCCAGAATTTCACAATTGCTGCATCCCTAGTGTAAGCATCTGTGTGGGTGTGCAGGGCCTTCAACGAAACAAACATCTGTGCAGCTGTGAACTAAACATGTTACATGTTGAAAATAGAATTACCGTAATCAAATCAGAGCAGGACCAGACTGGCCTCGGTCTTGTACTACAGCAGCTGGGAAATGTCAAAAATCTACCTTAAGATTGTAATTATGTATCATGCGCTTAGTGAAGAAAAGTAATTAGGACCATGTAAGCACGAGACAAAACAACGGACCAATACGATAAAACAATAACTCTATATTGTGTCTGACCCAGTTTAGTTAAATGGATTTCTAACATGCAGGCATTAACATACAAATACTGCAGTGTGACAGCATCAGCATAATAGCAGGTGCTGCTTACCTTCACTACAGGTTATCTAACAATTCAATAAAACTGATCCACACACACAAACAAACTACTGGCAGGATTTTCAGGAAACTCGGTGTCATGGTCCAAGGAAGAACACATTGAATTTAGAAAGTGATCCGATGCACAAGGCGAATACACACATTATTTTCTACTTTCATTAACACTGTAAGATAAGTCAAGTGCAACACAAGTGTCTATGAATTTGTCGCCCATGTGCGAACTTGTTAATATAAACAGCCACCTCAAACTTCACTGTAGAAACAACTGCAGCAAGTCTGGAAGAAATAAGCAACATTTAAATTATCCTTACTGTTTTTTTCCAAGTCGATATAACCTAAATAAGCCTATTTCAAGGTTATAGTGGGTTAGCATAACAGACGCATAGGTGCTAATCATTTCTTACAATATATTGGCTTAATAATCACACATTCTGACTTTATTGTTGTTTAAATATCCAGGCAGCTCGTCTTAATGTGAGCCAGCAGTGTTTCGTCTAAAATATGATACAAGAGCCTTAATAGTTTTGGAAATATATACACACATACTGTATGTGTGTCGTTGTGCTCGCAGATTTGCATATCATAGAAGACTTATTATGAAGACTTATGAAGAATAATTGCCCTTGACGGACATCTATGAGGCTTCCGGTTTGAATATGCTGCTATCGCGGTGGTTTGTTTTTAATATTAAAAAATACATTTTTAAAGCCATTTGTCACGTACTACATTATGTGTGAATACTGTATTCTGAAAACTATAGTATCATGAAGCCTGTATCAGTATACATTTAGTATTGTAGTCTGAGTCTACAGTCTGATGCCCTGTTACATAGATATGTTCGCCATACAGGGCAGACATTTATTAATCTCACTCTGTTGAGACACTTTTCTATATACAGTATGATTTAAG